>PVKE010017469.1:0-30714 GCA_004027555.1 Craseonycteris thonglongyai
GTCCATAATGCTGGTGTCCTCTCCTGCCTCCCCTCCCACTCTCCCTCCCCCCTCCTCCCTTTCCCTCTGGCACTCACCAAGCTATTGAGTGTGTCCATAGGTCTCTGTGTCTTTGTTACTTTTAGTTTTATATTCTACCTATAAGTGAGGTCATATGTTTCCTGACTCTTTCAGTTTGACTTATTTCGCTTAATAAGATGGTCTCTAGGTCCATCCATGTTGCCAGAAATAACTGTATTTCATCATTTCTTATCGCTGAGTAGTATTCCATTGTGTAAATGTACCACATCTTCTTTATCCAGTCATCTATCGAAGGGTACTTTGGTTGTTTCCATGTTCTGGCCACAGTGAACAGTGCTGCGATGAACATGTGGGTACAAACATCTTTAAAGATTAAGGTTTTCAAGTTTTTTGGGTAAATGACCAGAAGAGGGATTTTCTATTTATCTTTCATCAGTTAATTATTTGAAGTACTATTTTGTTACTTTTTTTTTTTTTACCATTTTTTTTTGGAAAGTTTATGATTCTGAAGCAAGAAGTTTAGTTGCTGAATATTTTATATTGATCTTGTTTCTTTTCTTTCCATCAAAAAGTTCTTATAAATACTTCAAGTGCAGGAAATAACCTTTGATGTTTTCTTTTTGTTTGGTCTGGTTGAGCTGGAGCCGAGTTGGGCTGAGTGGGTTACTGAAATATAGTTCACAGAATGGCTTTTTCTTGCACAATGACTTCTTAGGTCATTAATTAACTTGTAAAAACTAAATTAAAATTTTCCTAGCCTAGCTGCGAGTTTCAACCAAATTAAACATTCTTTGCACAAATTATTTAAAAGGTAAAAGGGGAAAGCCAGGATGGCTCAGTGGGTTGAATGCTCTCTTTGCAGCCCCAGGGACCGAGGATCGAATCCTGGCCTGGCCTGTGCAGACCCATATGTTGAACTGGGGAGTGCCCCCAGTTCGATTCTCACTAGGGTGAGACCCCTGTCCAGTTCTTGCCCTGCCCAGCCCTGTGCCCACCTGTGGAATGAAATCATCTGGAGAAACCAATGATGTGCAACTGTGGAGACTGTTCTGGGCCCTCCCACTTCTCTCTGTCTCTGTATCTCTCTCTCTCTCTCTCTATTTCTGTCAAAAACAATACAAATAAATCTTAAAAAAAAAAAAGGTATTTATTGAATACTTACTTTCTCATGCTTACCCTTTCCTGGGAATATACCCTCCTGGCTGTAACAAACATCATGTCTTTATAAGTGAATTTGTTTTTGTGTAGTGGTAAAGCCACCTTCTGGACCATGGTTCAGTCTTGCAGGCTGCCATATTTCCTGACTGGGGACGAAGAAGGGTAGGCTTTCAAGTGTGTTGGAAGATAAGGTGAGAAGGTAGATTCACCACCACCTGTGGTAGTCCAGTTATGTGACCAAGGTTCAGGTCTTTTGAAAAGAGCTCTCTCTAATATGGCTGCTCAGTGTGTCCTTTCCCAATGATTGATGCCCTTCTGTTAATACTGTCACATTAAGGCAGAACATAGAAGAATTAGGGTGAGTTTGTTCTGTATGGGAAGAAGGCATAATTCTTCTTCATTTATTTCTTCATAATTCAGTTAAAGAAGTGTGT
Organism: Craseonycteris thonglongyai; assembly: GCA_004027555.1. NCBI lineage: Eukaryota > Metazoa > Chordata > Mammalia > Chiroptera > Craseonycteridae > Craseonycteris > Craseonycteris thonglongyai. Next base: position 1,614 of record PVKE010017469.1, read on the forward strand.
ATGGTGGCATTGTTTGAACAACTATTTGTTTATCTACTTTATCTTTATTTGGGAAACAAGATAAAGAAATAAGAACATTCTGTAGAGTTTTATTTACCAAAATTATCTTTGAATTTCCCTAATTTAGAACCAAAACACAGTTACTTTTTGTACATCCCATATTAGTGAATTTTTAGCTTCTATTTTCCAAGGTGAGAAAAACCATAAAGGAAAATTCCCATTTTCAGCCTAACTCATTTATCAACTGGACTTTCAAGGCTGTATAACCTAACCAAAGTTTAAGAAATATCTCCTACACTGGCAGAAAATACTCCTGATCTTGATTGTACTTCAGATTGGGTTATTCCCAGTTCATCATTTTCAGATTGGGCAAGCATATAGGTGTAACTATTGAATTTATTCCTTTTCCAGTGCGTCCTTCCCTTTCTAGTGAGATAAACTTGGGCTCTTTTACTGAATTCCTAATGTCAGTCCTTTGTGTTAGAAATTTAAAATAGGAGTGGAAATATTACAATACATCCAACATTTATTTTTCAGTGTCTCCTATGTAGAAGTATGGTGACATGTGTAACCAGTACTGAGCAAAAGGATTCATAGGAGGAGAAACTAGTGCATGAATCGGAACAGAACAATAAGATATGTAGCCATCTGTCCCTCAGTATGCATTTATATTTATTTCAGTCAACACTTTCTGTGTTTTAGGCAGACTGTTGATAATTTTAAGGTGAAGGAGGGAAGGAAGCAGCAATGATTAAAAAAGAATATTGAGAAAATTGATCACAGAGTCAACGTTCACTAAATATTTTGCATACTAACAATACAACTTTTATTACCACTTCAAAAATTAGATTACATGTTTTTATGGTAAAAAGAAGATAACTCAAACTTGAGCTTGGAGAGGGATGTTCAACAGGCTGTTGACCCAGAGCACAATGTTTTCCTTAGTGCATTTGTCACCATATCAGGTCTGCTCTTCAGCAGTCAGGCAGGAAATCCTGTCCCATCTCACTTCAAGAGAAGATCAGTCTCAAGCTGTGAACTCGCTTTGACCAAACACGTAGGAAATGTGTATAATATTAGATACCTTAAGGCCACATCTGTTTGGTGTATTCATTATTTTTTGCTGAAGACTCTGGAAACCATGAAATAGCTACCCCTTAATTGGTTTTTTTCTTTCCATCTGAAGCTTTTTGCTTTCCATTTTTACATAATGTAAAAAATGGCTACACTCTCCAGCTGAGGATGTTCCTCCAGATACTTTGCCTTCAACTCTCCACCTAAATTCATCTTTGAACCTGTGCTCTGCCTTCTCACTTTACTCTTTCCATCCTATGCCTCTTCCCTAATTTCCCTATTTATGCTGAAACTCTGTATTGATGTTTCAGTCAAATATCCGATTGGACATTCTTTTCAATATTTTACTTACATGTTGCCTCTCAAGTGATTTATTTAGTATTGAAAAACTGCAGCTCAATCCCTGTACTAATCTTGGGCTCTCTGAACACCATATCCTAGTATGTGACTAAAAACTCAGAAACTTACATGACTGGACAAAAGAGTTAGTTATGCAATGTTATGTAACATTTAATGGCATCTGAGAAGGAGAGCCTTGAACACCCATGTGTATGATAGGGAAATACCTATTACTAGAATTGGACAGATCACATCTTTGTGTCATCATTCCCTTCCTAAATAATACCTAGATGAGCACTGTCAGTATTTAGCTCTGAAACACTTCTTTTTTCTAGAATTACAGTCTTAATTCTCACCTCTGATGGAGTGTGTGTGTGTGTGTGTGTGTGTGTGTGTGTATGTGTAGTAAAACCTTCATTAAGGTGCTCTGCCAAAACTGGCCAACTGTGTAATTATTCTCTTTTTAGTTAACTTCTGTCACTTAGCTTGAATCAGTTATGTGTTGCCCCATAGTTATTCTCAGGTGGCAATTTTTTCCTTTTATTTCCAAAATCTTGATGTGGCATCTTACTAGTATTCTTATACATCACCCACAATTTTATGTTATATACTGGGAACTAAATATGGGTTCCATATATAGAAAATACCACTTTACATTCATTTCATAAACAAATGAATGAGATTCTACTGTATGTCAAGCACTAAAATTATTTGTTACTCCATTCTTTCATTTATTAATTCCTTTAAGGAATGTATTTATTGAGCAAACATTGGGAACCATATTAGAAGCTTAGTATTTCACAGTGAACAAGTTGGACAGTGTGTCTACCCTCAAACTGTTCACAGAAGCATTGAGAAATCAAGTGAACAGTAATCACAATTGTGTTGGTAAGAGGAGAACATAGAGGAAGTGATAGTGTCTTGTAAGAACAATAATGCACACATATAGTGGATTTTATATTTTAAAATTCACTGGTAATGTAATTTGAACAAAACTTAAAAGTGACTCAAATAGATAAGGTATAAAATTAAAATATTAGCTAATAAAATAATTTAATACTTAAAAGTTTTTAAATGATTTATTTTATTGTTTTTTTGACAGAGACAGAGAGAGACAGAGACAGAAAGGGGAGGGCCCAGAGCATTCTCCATAGTTGCACATCATCAGTTTTTGACATCGTCTTGGTCCACACAGGCAGGCAGGAGCCATGCAAGGCAGGAACTGGGCTGGGGGCCTCCTGCATGGGAGGCAGGCCTCCTCAAGCCAGGGGCTGAACTGAGGGGCAAGAGCCTAACTGGGGACCTCCTGCATGGGAAACACACCCCAGTTCAGCATGGGCAGGGGCCGGACTCAATCCTGAGTCCCCAGGGCTGCAAAGCGAGTGCTCAACCTGCTGAGCCATCCTGGCTTCCCCAGTTTAAATTTTCTTATGACAATTTCTGGGCTGAAAATTTTGCCAACTCTTTTGAATGAAAGGAGGAAAAAATTTAATCTAGGTTTGTTCCATAAGAAAAGGAAAACCGGTATCCAACAACAATATGAGAAACAGATATTTAGTCAATAATAAAGTTAAAAATTATACCATTGATACGTGTAAGTGGAGATGTGGAAATCAATAGAAGTTTGGCAGAAAGACAAATAAAAATTGTAACCCTCAAGAGAAAAGGAGGAGGTCTATATCTTCATGAAACAAAGCCTTGAAGGGAAAAAGTTAATGTTAGAAAACCACACAAAAGCCTAAAAGCTTAGAATGTTCAGATTCCTTAAGAAATATGGATACCATCATACAGATTTTATGGGGCATTTTATTTTCACAGTAGTTGACACTGAATGTTATTTTTCCCCCAAAGAGAGTGTACCATATAACAACTTATAAAATAGCAAGAACAACAGGAAAAATTGGATAAAAGACTCAATTTTCCAGCAGTCTAGGACTTTACCCTGTAATTTGTCTTTAAGTTTTTTTACTTATCCTGTTTCTGAGTGTCTCATATAACAATGGGTTTGTAGATTATCCCATCATTGCGTAGTTTGACTGTCTCTGAATCATAGACTAGAAACATTTATATAGAGTTTATTTTCCTGATTCCAAACCCAACAGCATTCAAACCTAAAAACATTACTCTTTTGGTTCCTAAACATCTTTTGTGAAAGACAGGCCACAATCTTCCCTCTGTAAGCTCTGTGGAAAGCATCTAGTTGGTAGGCTATTTTAAGATACATTTTTAAAGTTATACTTTGTCCAAGTCTCTTCTTAATATAGTACTAATGCACTTGCCAACAGTACATACTAGTATCATGTTGTTCTAGTCCTTAACTAATTAGACCCCTGGGAGGAGGAGAATGAGTTTAGCTTTTTGAACTTATATATAAATTTCTTTTCTTGAATTTTATCTGCAGTATAAAGTTGTATACTCAGATCATGGTCTTTCTTTTGTATTCTATAAGCACTTCCTTTGGCTTTAGACAAGGTTTAGAGAAAATAATGAGGAAGAATATTTAAAATGGCACTAGAATTAAAGTTGAATGAGAGATTTGGTCTAAATGTAAAAGGGTTTGAGTAGGTAGTTGCTGAAATAAGAGGAAAAGAGGGGACTTTGGCTTCAGAGTAGGTTTCTTGGAGAGGCAGACTGGTGTCTTTGTCAGAGAACATTCTGAATAAGGTGAAGTAGGAATATCATTTCAGACAGGTACAGGACTTTGAACATAGCAGTGATAACCTAATTTGTAAATTGACATAGCTGTGCTTTTCCCACTCTCCTTAGGAAGTTAACATATTTTCAAATACTCATCTGAATATATCAGCTACTGAGTGCATTTGTTACTTTTGTCTATATAAGCTTCTCTTACATTATCCTCCCCCTTTTTTTGAAAACTATACTGCTCTCACTTTTAGGGCTTGTATTTTGACTCAGATGACCACCAACCTAGATGTAGATATGGCTGTGGTCCAGGCATAGACAATGAGTTTATTCAATTCCTGTACTTACAGAGCATGGTTGATGGAGAAAAAGAAAAAAAAAAATCACAACTTTCAGAGCAATTCTAGGGTTTAACTCTTGCAAAGGAGAAGCTCTTTTCCACTGTAATTGCTGAAGGTAGAAGACATAGGCTGAGACTGCCAGCAGTCATCTTATCACTCTCTGTAATAAGCTTGAATTAATGAAACCCACACAGAGAAAAGCAGACTTGGAGAAAGAGGAAGACAAAGTCCTTATTGATATTATATAAGTTGAGCCACTGGATCTAGTGTCTTATAAATGTTCATTTTCTTGAGCCTATAGATTATTCTATGCCCCTTCTGTGCTTGGACGTAGAATATGCAAATCACCATGATTTGCATTTTTTAGTAACTCATAACTAGAACAGTCCTAATATAAAATGGTGTTTTGGCCCACACCTATACAGGGCTTGAGCGCTTCTATAAGCCACTTCCCTTCTGTCTTTACCAACTGAAGAGAGGACAGTGAAGACAAGCATTAGTGGCCAACCAGCCAGGCACACCATGTAAACGGCTGCTATTGATTCTATCTTTTATAGTGATAGCATAATAATAATTACTTCCCAAATGGATTTATATTCATCTAGAATTTCTTTTGTGGTGAATAGCATGAAAAGCTGATATTTTAAAAAAGAGGTCATTACCAACACACTTTCGTAGTGCCCAGGAGGCTGCAAAGAGAAAAGAGCAAAGTGACACTTCTCTCTAGCCTGCCGAACTAGAATTCTGATGTTGAAATTGGTGCCTTAAAACCTTCTTCATCCTCTCTAGCATGGCTAATATTGCAGATGATCTTGGATGTTCATCACTTGTTCTTATTAACCGTCAAAGAGATAAATAAGAGAAAGAAATAGCACTGAAATGGCCTGTAATATCTAGTTGAATTCTTTTTCTAGAGGATAGTGTTGTTATGACATACTGGAATTTTATAATGCTATTCTGGTGGTTTATGGATTCATAACACTAGATATTAAATTAGATGATATATTTGTACATCATTTGTAATACTAGGATAGAAAAAAAAGCCTTATTTTTTTTATTAGTTTTCAAGTTGTTGCATCACCTTTTTCTTCTCAGGACTTAGCCAAAAATCCATTTCTATACTGGCAGATAAAATGTCACATTGAGAAGGTTCCACGGCATTTGACCGTAAGGCAAGTGTTGGGTTTTTCACTTGGCAGTGGATTTTATTATTTTAGAAAACTTAAAATTGTACAGATGGTTAAGTGGAAGAATTGACAACTTTTCACAAAATGAACATGCCAGCATAACAAACACCCAAATTAAGAAACAACATGACCAGCACCTCATAGTCCTTCTCTTAGTCATTGTCTACCACCTTCTCCACTAAGGGTCACTGCCATTCTGACTTCTAACACCATAGATTAGTTATTGGCAGATTTGGGAAGGCAGACTATCCTACTGAAATGTGAGGGAAGTTCCACTGATGGGTTTAAACCTAAAACTATGACTATCTTTACAATGGTACCCACTTTCCTCCTTCCCACACAGCGATCCAGCCATGTAAACTCCATATTTCCTCCAGAGCATTTTTTATAGTAAGCTTTAAATCTTGATGTGGAGGCTTTGTCATAAAGAGCTATAGAACATTGCCACCGGGTTTCTGGGTCAAGTCAGCTCCTGTAATAGATCTTGGGAGAAGGGACCATGGTGGAGGCAGCTCTGTCCTTTAATTCCCATTCTTGACCTCCACAACTACAAATAAATTTACTCTTTAAATAAAGAGTAAATTGAAAGACAAATGTAAAAAGAAAGACAAATGTCACTTAAAGGGTTACAATTTAAGTGTTTTGATTTGTTCTTAAATATTGCTTAATATCTCATGGTTTCAATTTTAAGGATGACGAATCTCTTTTGGTGTATTCTACTTTCCTTTAGAAGTACCAAAATTGGGCACAAACAAACAGGTTAACAGATAGACCAGGAGCACTGGCTAGAATGTGACCTACAAGATTGGGTTAAGAGAGATGAACAGGTGATTTGCTTTGGAAGAATAATGGTCATTTTAATATGCTGCTGGCTGTTCGTTGTTTTGAAGGCTGATACTCTATGTCCTGACAAAGACAGCGCTGAATGTTTAAGGGAACCTAGTACAAATGCAGGTACAGTGATACCTTGGAAACCGAATGCCCCAAAATGCGAACAACTTGGAATCCAAACGAAAAAATCAAGCACATTTTGCCTCAGAATCTGAACGCTGCTTTGGAATCCAGACACCAACACATTGTTTGTGTGGGACGTATGGACTACATGGCCTACACCTTTATCCGAATGCCCACTGTCTTGGAACTCAGACGTTTTGGAACTCAAACAGGTTACTGGGATGGATTAAGTTCCAATTCCTAGTGTATACTTTCTCCAAACTAATAGGTGTTACTCATCATGGTGGGATGCTGGAAAAATTTGACTTTTAGAAGCATAGAAAAATAATTTTGTTTAAAATCAGGATGCTTGATTGTGTAATTTACTCATAACATTAAGAAATTCAGAATTAAAATGTATGCTTTAAATGATATTTTCTTTTTTTTATTGAATAAGCATCTAAGTAATATTGACAGTGAAAATCTATAAATTTAGTAATTTTCAGAGCAGTTATTTTACTTATTTTGTTTGTTTGTTTTTATTATATTTTATTGTTAAATTTAAGGGGGTGACATTGGTTGGTAACAATTAGATAGTTTCCCGATGTACAAGTCCACATCACATCACCCATGCATCGCGTTATGTGCCCACCTCCCAGAATCAGGTCCCCCTCTACCACCATATATCTGGTGCCCACTCCCACCTCCCCCCACAACTCTCCCTCCCCACTTCTCCCCCTTCTCCAGGTAACCACCAGACTATTGAGTGTGTCCATAATGCTGGTGCCCTCTCCCACCTCCTCTCCCTCTCTTTCTCCCCCCTCCTCCCCTTCCCTCAGGCAATCACCAAGTTATTGAGTGTGTCCATAGGTCTCTGTGTCTTTGTAACTTTCAGTTTTATATTCTACCTATAAGTGAGGTCATATTTTTCTGGATTCTTTCAGTCTGACTTATTTTGCTTAATAAGATGGTCTCTAGGTCCATCCATGTTGCCACAAATGATTGTATTTCATCATTTCTTATCGCTGAGTAGTATTCCATACATATGGCCAACATATATATGAAAAAATGCTCCACTTCACTAGCAATTAGGGAGATGCAAATAAAAACCACAATGAGATACCATCTTACACCTGTTAGAATGGCTATCATCAACAAGACAAGGGATAACAAGTGCTGGAGAGGCTGTGGACAATAATACACTGCTGGTGAGAATGTAAACTGGTACAACCACTATGGAAGGCTGTATGGAGATGCCTCAAAAAATTATGAATGGAATTACCATATGACCCAGCCATCCCTCTACTGGGCATCTACCCAAAAAATCTGAAAACCTTAATCTTTAAAGATGTTTGTACCCACATGTTCACCGCAGCACTGTTCACAGTGGCCAGAACATGGAAACAACCAAAATGCCCTTTGACAGATGACTGGATAAAGAAGATGTGGTACAGTTATTTTAATTGTATTTAAAAGGGATATTATACTGTGTAAAACACTCAAAGTATTTTTTATGATGTGGTGCCATGATTGACTATGCAGAGCTCATTTAAAGATACATGTGCCACATATTACATTAGCATGATAAAATCAAATATATTATACACATTTCTTCTTGCAATGAGTAATTATTGAAAAATAATGAGAACTGTTGAGAGGTTGATTTTAAGAGTTTAATGAAGAAGGTCTCTAACCTTAGAAACTTGCAGTCCTCTTGGAGGTAAAGATTCTGAGTCTGTGCTTTGGCTTAGTGTCATCCTTGCCTGAAATAGTATGTGGAAAACAACAGTAATGGGAATGAGCAGTGTATTTGAAGGAGGAGGAGGAGACAGGTCAGTCCTTTTGAATGCTGTGTGTCTGTGTGTGTTTATGAACCAAGTATAAAATAAAGTAAGAGTCTTGAAATTGGGCATACCATAGTCTTGCATAGCAACAGACACAATTATACTTTATAAATATTGAATGAATAAATGAATGAAAGAAGAGCCTTCAGCATCTAAAGGATTTAAATCCTCAACCTGTAGGTACTAAGGAGATTATAAGTGTTTCCCTCTGTGACTAGAAAGGTTAGAGTTCCTTTGATAGAGCAGTTACAAGTTCTTGATGAATGTGAACTGAAGCAACTTTTTAGCTTTAAAGACAAAATACTACCCATCATTGTACATATTTAAATTCATGTAAAGTTGTCCATAGGCAGTGGAAGGAGTTAGTCAAATGATAAAGAATCTTGAATACATCTTGTACTTGGATAGAAATTTGGTGGTTCAGTATCCTATGAACTATAAACAATCCATCTTTCCTAGGTCTAACAGAATTTTTTTTCTGTGACATTAAAAAGCTTTACACTATATCAGCAAGAGTTTGACAATATCAACTGCTGCTAGAATGGTGAAACCAAGACACCATATATGTGTATATGAGTATATATACCGTACATGTACATATGTACACCAAAATGATATACATAGCTATAAATAAATACTATGCACGTGTACACACATTAATGAACTATTTTTTAAACATTCCATGAGACAAAATTTTGAAAATGTTTTAAAAATATTAGTTTACTAGAGTTTCTGATAAATCTAAATTTTATAAGTAATATTTTTTGAGGCCAGATCTATGACTTTTAAAATATAAACCTGTTTAGTTTATTTTGTTTGTTTTCATTTGTTTTATTATAAGTTTATTTTTTGTAATGAATTCTAACAAAATGGTCCATTGATTGTGCTCATGACATAGCTGATGTCAGCATATTACTGATCTCCAGAGCTATCAATAACTTTTCCCATCAATATTGTAATCAAACCTTAGATAGACAATGTGAATCAATGCTTTCTGATCATTACTGTCTGTATAATTTGGTTACCCTCTGAATACAAACTTTGTAAATAGTGTTGGGTTGTAGAAACCTAGTAGGCAGATGGCACATGGGGAAACAGTTACTGGTCTTAACCAAGTATGAAACAGATCCTGTATAAAAGGACTTGGTGTTTCTATAGTCAGCATACTTTGCTTACAAGTTTCCAACATAATATAAAACTTAAAATAGGTGAAGAAAATAAAGCTTTATAAATGTTTCTGCCTGCTATTTTGGCTGAACACATGAAGAAGTCTGGTCATCATTTGATTTGTCATCTTTGGATTATTTTAATGGATTATTAGATCCCAGATGGGTATTAGCATATTGGTAGGGCTTGGTCAAAAAAAAATTTTTTTTAAGCTACTGGATTGGCTTAAACGGTTTTCTTAAAATGGCAGATTATTTATTTATTTATTTATTTATTTATTTATTTATTTTTAAGATTTATTTTATTGATTTTTGACAGAGAGAAACAGAGACAGAGAGAGACAGAGAGAAGGGGGAGGGCCCAGAGCAGTCTCCATAGTTGACATTAGTTTTCCATATAGTTTCACTCCACAGGTGGGCACAGGGCTGCGCGGGGCAGGAACAGGGCTGGGAGCCTCCCACATAGGCCCCAGCAAGAACTGAACTGGGGCACATCCCAGTTCAGCATATGGGTTCGCATGGGTCGCGGCTGGGATTCGATCCTTGGTCCCCGGGGCTTCAAAGCGAGCGCTTAACCTGCTGAGCCATCCCAGTTTTCCCGAAATGGCAGATTATTTTTATGAGTGGTGTTTCTAATACAGCTTCACAGCAAAGCAAATTTTGTAATTTGGCCACCTGCTATAAACATCAAATTTAATCAATCACATGCCAATATCATTTTTGGTGGTAAAACGTTTGAAAATTTTGAAATAAATTTCATGATAAAATTAAGCAACCATCTAGAATAATAATACAGGTTATTCTCTAAATGGTTTGCAGTGCACACTTTTGAAATTATGTGTATAGAGAATATACATATGTAAGTGTACATCTATTTTTCCATTTTTACAATGATGTTTGCAAGGACATTTTATTGTGAATAATATAGAAAATTTACCTGGTTAACAAGGCTTGTAAATAGCCATGGGCAGAAAGATGCTTGAGATCTGTTGGTCTAGCCTATGTGCTTAGATAAGGAATCCATCTGTTCTATCCAGGGTCCCAGTGATTATAATCCAATCTCTCTAGCTTTTCAGTCAGTGTTAAATTATTGAAAAACACAAAATCTGCTTGCTGATATTCATTTCAAATTATATTTGCTTTAATAGTGTGCCCCCAATCCAAATATAATTTATGGAAAAAATGTTGAATTAATCCTGCATATGCAAGTTAGATTTGTGTCCCCTACCCCCACTGCATTCTCTATAGTAGAAAGTTCCCAAACTGTTCAGTAAAGACAAATTCAAAAAAGCTCCTGCACAGCAAAGGCAACCATCAACAAAGTAAAAAAGAAACCAACTGAATGGGAGAAAATATTTGCAAACAGTGCCTCCGATAAGGGGATAATATCTAAAATATATAAAGAACTCATACAACTCAACAACAACAACAACAACAACAACAGCAACAACAACAACAACAAAAACAGTCCAATTAAAAAATGGGCAGAAGACCTGAACAGATACTTCTCCAATGAAGACACACAAATGGCCAACAGATATGTGAAAAAATGCTGAACATCACTAGGAACTAGGGAGATGCAAATTAAAACCACAATGAGATACCACCTCACACCCATTAGAATGGCTATAATCAACAAGACAAGGAATAACAAGTGCTGGAGAGGTTATGGAGAGAAAGGAACCCTCATACACTGCTGGTGGGAATGTAAATTGGTACAACCACTATGGAAGGCTGTATGGAGATTCCTCAAAAAATTAGGAATGGAATTGCCATATGACCCAGCAATCTTCTCTACTGGGTATCTATCCAAAAATCTTGAAAACCCTAATTTGCAAAGATATATGTATCCCAATGTTTATCGCATCACTGTTCACGGTGGCCAAGACATGGAAACAACCAAAGTGTTGATAGATGACTGGATAAAGAAGATGTGGTACATTTACACAATGGAATACTACTCAGCCATAAGAAACGATGAAATATAACCATTTGTGACAACACGGATAGACCTTGAAACCATCTTATTAAGCGAAATAAGACAGACTGAAAAAATCAAGAAACATATGACCTCACTTATAGGTTGACAATAAAACTGAAAGTAACAAAGAAACAAAGACTTATGGACACAGTCAATAGTTTAGTGGTAGTGGGGAGGAGAGTGGGAGAGTGGGCTGTGGGGGGTGGGGGGAGCTAGGGAGGGGACATCAAATATATGGTGATGGAAAGAGAGCTGATTCTGGGTGGTGAGTGCATAATGCAATGTATAGACAATGTAATGTAGAGTTGTACACCTGGAAACAATGTAATTGTTATCAACCAATGTCACCCCAAGAAATTTAACAATAGAAAAAAAAGACAAATTCAAAAAGTCTGCATAAAGATTATATTAAAATATGGATTTGTAAAACAAAGTGTATTAAATATTGAAATTAGTAGCAATTTCTTCATGTAACCTCCCAGTCCAATAATTTTAGGGACATAGCTTATTTTAGTTTTTGTGATTTATTCATCACTAGTAGTAGGGAATGTGGGGGCTTGGTTTTTATATTTTCTGTTTTATTCCTCTTTTTATACTTTGTATAAAACATAAACAAGTAAATAACTTAATAACTTAAACGTAAACAAGTAAATAACTTAATAACAAATGTAAATAACTCTTTTAAATGTTCCACATATGAGGGTTCCTTCTTGAACTAACTGCTGTTTCTTCAAATAAGAACACCATAGTTATTCAATATTTATATACCTAAGGAAGTGATCACCATGGTTAAGTTCAGCAACCGTCTGATACCATATCACGCTACCCCAGTATTATTGACTATATTCCCTATGCTGCACCTTCCGTCCCCATGCCTTATTTGTGTTATACTTGGAAACTTGAACTTTTTATTCACTTTCACTTTTTTCACCTCTTTTAAAAATTTTTGTTGTTTTTTTTTTATTGTTAAATTTAATGGGGTGACATTGGTTGGTAACAATTAGATAGATTCCTGATGTACAAGTCCACATCACATCACCCATGCATCGCATTATGTAGTTTTGTTTTTTTTTAAGAGTTATTTTTATTGTTTTTGACAGAGAGAGATACAGAGACAGAGAGAAGGAGGAGGGCCCAAAGCAATCTCCATAGTTGCACATCATGGGTTTCTCCAAATAGTTTCATTCTACAGGTAGGCAAGGGCCGCAAAGGGCAGGAAGTGGGCCGGGGTCTTACCCCTGTGAGAACCAAACTGGGAGCACTCCCCAGTTCAGCATATGGGTTCGCATGGGCCGGGGCTGGGATTGGATCCTTGGTCCCCGGGGCTGCAAAGTGAGTGCTTAACCCAGTGAGCCATCCCGGCTTCCCCAAATTTTTAGTTTTTAATTTCAGTTAATATTTAATATTATCTTATATTCATTTCAGGTGTATAGCATAGTGGTTAGTAGACATTTATATAATTTAAGAAGTGATCCCCCTGACTAGTCTAGGACCCACCTGGCACTATACATAGTTATTGCCATGTTATTGAGCATATTCCATATACCTTACTTAACTTTGAACTGGAAGAATATATATATATTTTAAACTGGGCTCTTTTAAAGATTTCTTTTATTGTTTTTGACAGAGACAGAGAAAAAGGCAGAGACAGACAGAGAGAAGGAGGAGGGCCCAGAGCAGTCTCCATAGTTGAACTTCATCAGTTTTCGACACGATCTTGTTCCACACAGGTGGGTCAGGGCTGCGCAGGGCGGGAACTGGCATGGGGGGCCTCCAGCATGGGAGGCATGCCCCCTTGAGTCAGGGGCCAAACCAGGGGGCAAGAACTGAACTGGGGGCCTCCTGCATGGGAAGCACACCCCAGTTCAGCATATGGGTCTACGTGGCCTTGAGACCAGAATTCTGTCCTCAGTCCCCAGGGCTGCAAAGCAAGCACTCAACCCACTGAGCCATCCCGGCTTCCCCAATATATGTTTTCTTTATCAATATTTTGCATATATCCAAGGGCACAAACAACAGGCTTATGTTTTCTCCTTCATTTGACTCGTCTTCAAAAGCAGACATAATGTAAATTATTAGATAAATATCTAAGAAAGAACAGGTTGAAGAGAAAAGGAGAAGAAAGTATGGGAATAATGAACACATGAAAAGATAATTTAATTCTTGTATAATTGAAAGTTGAAAAGAAAAGATGTCATGGGCCTTGGAAAGTAGGAACTCTTATTATGAAGATAATTATTATTATTGCTGTACATCATGTCTTTATTTTTTACTCTTATTTACACTGTTCAAATTCCCTACTATAATGGTTTATTAAACAGGATTCACATGCCTGGACTTGTTTGTCAATGTCAAGTGTTATTTGATGGTTTTGGCTTGATCTGACAGGTCAGGTCAATCAAAACAATGAAATATGTCTTTATACTATATCCACTCTAATTATACTGTCAACACTTAGACATTGTGTAATAGTGAAGCATATTAATTTTTTGCTGCAAGGAATTTAGGGTCCTTATCTGCCCTTCTAGCATGTAAGATGTTTACTTTAGCAAATATGTAAAGGAATAGTTGGATTAAATTTTAGCAAAGCAATTTATTTTCTTACTTAATGCAAGACTAGTGCTAATGATTTTTGTAACAATTGTCATAAAGATGATTCATATATTTCTATGTGGCTTTATAAATGCACCATCTAGCATAAGATAGAATATTCTAGTTTAATTGCTAACATTTATCTTTTTGGGTTTCATTTTTCCCCTGGAGTAACATTTCTAGAAATGGTATGAAATAAATCATTACTTAAATGATTGGGTTTTAAAAATAAAATTTAAGGTTATGAGATGAAAGTTTATGTGGGTATGGGGATAGCATATATATTATCCTAGCTTATATATTTTTGATTGTTAATGCATTGTTATAATTAAAAACTTAATTGTTATAATTGTCTTTTGGCAGGGGTCAAAGTTTAGATTAAAAATGTAAGAGCAGTAGAAATTTGCTTTAAGTTTACATTTTTAAAGATTTATTTTTATTGTTTTTGACAGAGAGAGAGAGATACAGAGACAGAGAGAAGGGGGAGGGCCCAGAATAGTCTCCACAGTTGCACATCATCGGTTTTTCCACATAGTTTTATTCCACAGGTGGGCGGGGCTGCACAACAGGGCAGGAACTGGGCCAGGGTCTCACCCTGGTGAGAACTGAACTGGGGGAACTCCCCAGTTCAGCATATGGGTCCACTCAGGCTGGGGCCAGGATTCGATCCTCGGTCCCCGGGGCTGCAAAGTGAGCGCTTAACCCACTGAGCCATCCCGGCTTCCCCTAAGTTTACACATTTAAACAGTAACTTAAATGAGTAACTCTTTCTTTGTCATTCTCCATGTCTTGCCCTCCGCTTCCCCTCACCTCCATGACTTTCTTCTTTTGTCTTTTCCCTCTACAACAGGGGTCTCCAAACTTTTCACCCGCGGGCCACATTAACTGTCAAACAGCAGTTTGGGGGCCGACTACACACTCGAGGTCCAAATAAAAAGGAATCAAAACATAGATGTTGTTTTTATGTTGTTTTTAATTATTTATTTAATATTATTTTATTCAGATAAAAAGGTCTCCATGGCCGGATGAGAGGGCCTCGCAGGCCCCATCTGGCTGTAGTTTGGAAACCCCTGCCTACAAGTATTTATTGAGAACTCAGAGTATAGAATGTGAGAATGTAATGCCATATATGTTATATAAACAAATGAGAACATTTCTTAGATGAAAAGTACTGTTATGATTAATAATGAGCAATGTTTGAGAAAGGAGAGAGCCACAGTGTTGCCAAGATGATTATTATGAGTGGGCAGTGACTGGGACAAAGTTGACTATTAAGAGCAAATCCAACAGTTCATTTAGGTAGAGAAGGTCTTGCAGGCACTGTAGGTGTAATAGGCAAGAGGTCATGTTACAGTTAGCATAGAGGCAGGTTCTATTAGACAATGACTCAGATAAGGATACAACAAACAAATCACATTTCTTCATGGCCTTTTAGGAGAACCTTTGAGGGAAAAGTGCATGGTACAGAAAGAGAGCTTGGGTACTAAAGAGGAGGTAGCTTGGATAATAAAAATATTTTTTAAATTCATTATAAGAAAAACCAAGTCCCTTTGTTTTCATCAGTGAACATTAGCTGGACCATTGTAGAGCTGTCCAAATAGAGTGGGCCTGTGTCAAAAATACTAATTTAAATTGATTGTCTAGATTTTTTTGTCTAGTTCTTTTTCTTAAGGAGAGACTATGAAAATTAGAGACTCAAAATAATATCTAAGGAGGACAATTTCAGGGAGCATAGTGATTAAGAGAATGTCCTTTGGAGTCAGACTGCCTGGATTCAAATTTCAATATTATTGATAAACTATGTGACATGGGACAAATTATTTAACCTTTTTGTGTCCTGGTATTCTTATCTTTAAAATGAAGGAAATTATAGTATACACCTCATAGAAATGTAATAAAGATGAGTTGAAATAATACTTGTAAAGTACTTAGAGTATCTGCCCGATAGTAAATAGTTGTTAAATACATTAAAAAATGGGATAGAGGCTGTGTGCATCAATAACTCATAACAGAAATGATAACTACTATCATTGTAGGAAAAAAAGGCAAATGTGAGATAATGAGAGTTTAAACTTGAGTTGTGGCTTGTGGTATGTAAAGAAAGGAGTATATCTAGAATTTCTTGCCCTGGCATGTCAAATTAGTCTGAATGTATTGTATGATGATCTGTCATATAAGTATTAAAAGAATCTAAGGTTTTATATTCTTACTTGAAGGGACAAGAGCTGTTGAGACCCCAAAGCCATTCTTGAGTTAGAAAAATTTGGACCAAACTTCTCTTTTCAGGAAACTTAATAATCTTCAGCCCTAGAAACCTTGAGGCTTCGGAGAAAAATACCACACAGCCCAAATGAATCCATGGACTGAACAAACAGTTTAAACACAATAGCTAGAAGGATTTTAGAGCAGATTCAGAAACTGTTACTTTGTGTTTGGCTAACTAATGAATTTCTGGCTCTTGTGATTTGTATGTTTGTGTGTGTGTGTGTGTGTGTGTGTGTGTGTGTGTGTGTGTGTTGGGGGGAGGGGTAGCACCTGAGACTTTTTGACATTTAAGTCTCATTTCATCTTTGAGTGCATAAAATATCCATTTGGAGAGTCCTAAAAATGTGAAGTTATTTTGTAGAAGCTGGAGGATAATGCTGATTAAGAAATTATTAATTTTCCTATGGAAAAGTTCATTCCTCTTTTTCATTATTCCAGGGGGAAAGTTCTGTCAGGTGTCAAGAATGTAAATTTCATTCTGTGTTACTTTGTGCAGTCTGTAGGGAGCAAAGGATTATTTTTTATAGTATGTTTTATACTGATTTGTCCAAACTAATTTTGTATTTCATATTGCTCTTGGGTTTTTCTTGCCACATTTTCCCCTCGTGGATTACGTTATTTATACTTTTAACAAAGTGATGATTTTTTTTGGTTTGTTTTTTATTCTAAATGTGTTTATTTTCTCCGGAGAATCTTAGTGAAACAATACATTCTTGCAGAAGAATCCAAATAAGGTTACCTACCCCTTTGAAATTGTCTTTATCTTTGATTCTAAGAATTCTTCACAAATTAAATGCTGTATATTAAAAAGCCACAATATTTTATATTTTTCACAGCAGAGATAAGATTGTAGAAACAAGTTATAAGAGAGAAGGGATTTTAGATTTTTCTTGAGAGGAATATTTCATAAAATAAAATAAATCCATTTGTGTATTTAAAAATAGATTTTCTTTACATGTTACTGTGAAACATTTAAGGATGTGAAATTATTTTCCTCCTTCTTGGAGATTCTTTATTTCTTTATCTCTCTGATTCTGTTCTCTGGACCCTATCACATTTTTATACTTTGGCATTTAAGCATTTGAATGCAATTTTGACTTCTGTTTTCACACTGTACATATACATATATATACACACACAGAGGCATTAAATAGTTGATTTTGGAAAAGAAAAAATAAGGAATAGTGAAGATATGGGACAACTAAGGCACAGAATTGTCCAGAGAACTGCATCATTTTTTTCCTTTCTATATTACCAAAGTGTTATCAAAAATCATATTTAAGTTTTCAGAATTTTTCAAATTGTAATGTTATTAAATATTTTTTAAAGATGTGTTTTTATAGTTTTTTGACAGAGAGAGAGACAGACAGAGACAGAGAGAAGGGGGAGGGCCCAGAGCAGTCTCCATAGTTGACAGCATTAGTTTTCCATATAGTTTCACTCCACAGGTGGGTGCGGGGCTGCGCAGGGCAGGAACTGGGCTGGGAGCCTCCCGCATAGGCCCCGGCAAGAACTGAACTGGGGGCACACCCCAGTGCAGCATATGGGTCTACCTGGGCTGGAGCCGGGATTTGATCCTTGGTTTCCAGGGCTGCAAAGCAAATGCTTAACCTGCTGAGCCATCCCAGCTTCCCTTGTTATTAAATATAATTTGGAGACTTAGAAAAATTATAGTTATGAACACATGTATAAGTTACTGTGCAGTAGGTAGCATGAGTAGAAAATATATACAGGCTTAGTTGTCATTTATCTTATTAAGAATTATGAGATGTACTTCTATAAACTATAGATTTTTAACTCTTTGTAAGTTTTAAGCTCTAATCAAAATATTGTGGCACATTTTAACTCTTTGTAAGTTTTAAGCTCTAATCAAAACATTGTGGCACATTTATAGGAATGTCCATATATTCATCACAAGATTCATACCTTGAAGGGACTGATAATTTAGTTGAAAGAAAAAGTTGGCACCATGAAGACAATCTAGTTTGTGAGTGACACAGGTAGCTAAAGGTATTTTTGACTCCTTGGGAGGATTTTGAGCAGGTATTAATATGCATAGTTCTCTATTGAAAGGATTCATACAGTCTGTTAGTTTCTCTTAAACACTAAAACTACACAATTGCTTTTACTATTGGGGGATCCATTGAAATAATTAAGGATGGTCTCTTGAAGGAAGATAAACTTGAGTAGCTAGAAGTTGTAAGTATGTCTAAGGGTGGAGATATGAGTACATACAGAGAAAAGGGAGAACATTCTGAGTGGTCAAGAGTATGAAAAGATGATATAAGGCAGGTAAGTATAAAGTAAATTTGTTCAGAAATGACAAGTAGGTAGCCAGGTTGAATTAGAGCTGAGTAATTTGGACCAAATTATATTATAGAAATCTTTGGATTTTAATTAAGACATTGTTAATTGGAATGGGGACTTTACGTGTTTTTTGAAAGTTGAAATTGACTTTGTTGCATAAAACAGTTTGGGAAGTGCATAGAGATGAAGTTAGTAGTATTTTGTGTTGTTGTTTTTTTTTAGCATATGTAAGTACATGTAAAATTTAATAGGGGAGAAATAAAGAAGAAACAAGGATGAAAGGAAATGATGAAATAAAAATTGAAAGGTTTTCTCAACTAAATATGCAGAATATATTCATTCATTCACTCCAACAAACAATGATTTAGTGCCATACAATGAACCAGGCACTGTTCCATGGACTTGAAATATATCAGTGAACAATACAAAATTACTGTTTCTTAGGTGTTTATATTCTAGGAGATAATAAAGAAATCCTTAATGAATGGGACATTTATGGTGGCACAAAGTGCTACTTGTGAGAGGAAAGCTGATACATTTTTGTGCCAAAACAGTAAGCCAGAAATTTGCTCATTGGAGTTTATAAGAGACAGTATTATTTGTCATTAATATTCCATTTGAACTAAAGAATAAAGTAAGAATAAAGATTATTTATATTTATAATTTCAGAAAAATCTTATACTTCATTTATTTGAATGCTCTACAATGGTCTGATTTTAAAAAGGAGATAGAAAAAGAAGAAGAAATAAAAGAGAAAGAAAAAGATCTTGAACAAGAAATGGGTAAAACCTAAAGTTCTTTAGATAGCTAAATAACAGCATTAAATTGATTGAATATTAAACATCATATAATAAAATGTCTTCAGTTTATGGCAGTTTCCATTCATATGTGTAATAGATTAAACTCAGAGAGATAATATTTTTGCTCAAGAGCATTTTTGTCAATGAGCGGAACTAGTTATAGTCTTACTAAGCACTGAGAAAGGATTGAAATTAAGGTACTACGCTTCACACAAGACACCAGATATAGAACTATGTTATACATTTTCTTTGGTTTTGCAACAGATTTATGTGCAATTCAAAATTTTAATTTAGTAAATATTTAATAACTACTTTCTATGTTTATGGTACTGTTAAAAGGCAATGAACATTTTTACAAAAGGAATGAAAAACAGAATCCATCTTCAAGAAAGTTACCACCTAAGTAAGGAAAAAAGCATGCCAAAGAGCCAAAACAAACCAAAACAAAGTTCTAATAAAACTTGGTTAAATGATCTTACTAAAAGTGTGTCTACTTCTGCTTAGGGCTATCTAACAAGCTGTGCCCAATGGAGGACTCTCAAGAAACATTCCAAAGTTAGGCCAGGTAGGAAAGGGCATTTCAGGCAGAAAAGGTGTAAAGTAGAGAATATTAAGGAAATTACAAACTGCATGGGAGAATGCTGGTGGAATTGTCAAAAGGCATGACATGATGCTGGAGTGTCAAGGACCAACCAATGAAAGGCCTTGCACAACAGCATGTGTTAGAATATTTTGGAATCCTTTGAACCCTGTAATATTAGAAGAAATACCGCTGTCCTTATAATGTCCAAACATAATATGTCAAACATATGAGCTGTTGTGAAATAGGATGGTTTAGTTCAATAGATTTTATTAATTTGGTTTAATGCAAGTGGTCATTTTTGTAGGATGAATCTAGAATTTCTGGGGTGAATGACAGTCAAGACCATAAATAGATAGAGGTTTAATGAGTTTCCAGAAGGCAATTTTCATCTATTCAGGCTGTAGAAGAGAGTCACAAAAAGAATAACACTAATTTATTAATTTATCCAATTAATTCTTATTAATTGCTCATAATATATCACTGTGGGAGATGAGACTCTTGCTCTTGAGGAGTTTATAAGGTACCACAAACATCATGATCTTTGAATCTGAAGAACTAAATAGAATTTGCTGAGTGATGTTATGGCTACTTCCTGCCCCTGAGGTATCTTGAGTGAATTATGTTACTGATCTTCAAAGATTAAGAAGGTTAATGGACAATTGCATTTCTTAATGTGCTTATAAGTGCTTATTTTGTGAACAGGATGTTAGCCTATTTATAAGACATGCCACAAAGTGGTCTAGTGGGAAGTCTTTAAGCTGGTGCTACTAGCTTGGATTGTGAAATATAAGTAAATCAGTATTTTAAGTATGTAATGAAAATAGAGAGCAAGAAATGCCTGAGCAGAACGAAGAGATTGCATTAGCAACCATGACAGACAGTGTCAGCTGGTGGCCTACACGCAGACATTCACTGATTTTGTTCATGTCTGCCCAGGGACGATGAGCATCAGGAGAATTTGGCTTCTTTTCCAACTCCAGGGGTGAAGCTTGATTAGTCCAAGCCAACTATGGTAATTCCATTCCCCTGCCAAGTGATTCATTCTGGCATAGGCATGTGACAGAATTTTGGCAAGTGAGATGTGAAGGAAAATCAGTTGGAAAGCTTCTGGAGGAAGCTTTAACCATTTTTATTTAAGGATATAAGAAAGAGAATATGCCTTCTGTCCATTCTGACTTTTGGATATTGTTGTGCGAGAATATAATGTTTGAAGATACTATAGCTATCTTGCTATCATGAAAAGGCAAGCTTGAGAACATATGTCTACATTTAGATGATGGCAGTATGGAAGAGATGGAAGAATCTGAGTCCTTCATTGTATAATGGACTGATAAATTAACCAGTTAACCATTCCTGCCCTGCCACTGCTGTGACCTCCCCATATGACAAAGCACATATCTTTACTGAAGTTAGTTATGTTTTAATGGCTTTTCTGTTTCTTGCAGCTGAAAGTATTGATGGTATAAAAACTCATTTCACCTACTCACTTAGTATCAATATGTGGGAGACTGCTGATTAAACTGATGAAACCCAGATTAATAGGACAAATGGCATATATTTCTTTATTGTTGTTAATATTTTTATGTTCACCCAGGCCTCACAGAAAAGAAGTGAAAACACAATGAGACAAGTAGACCTGGGAGCATATATACCATTTTAACAATGGTTAATAAATTGGGAAGATGTGACTTGAAAAAGAAAAAAGAGATTTGCTCTTCTAGGGGCAGGAAACTAGAAAGATGACTAGGATACATAAATAAGCATTGTTGAGTACAGTTATGCAGGTAAGTGTTGTTTTTCTCTTCTTGGAGGGGGAACACTTTTACAAATGGAAATTTGTTACCTTTACAAAGGAAAGTTTATGCTTTGCTTTTAGGCAAAAACGAGGAGGGCAGAAAGTTCTTCCTGCATCTTCAGCAACTCAGTTGCCTTCAGCTCAAAATAATCATTATGTCAAATGACACATTTTGCGATGGTATATTCTGATTCCCTTTAGTATTCTACCCGGAATGGCAGTTACTTCATGTTACAAAATGGATGTTTGTGTCCCCCAAATTCATTTATTGAAACTCCATCCTGCAAAATGATGGTATTAAGAGGTGGAGATTTTGGAAGGTAATTAGGACTAGATGAGGTCACTGAGGGTGGAATTCTTATAAATGGGATTAATGCCTTTATAAGTGTCACTGAAAAGCTTGCTTCCCCCTTCTGCTGTTTGCCATGTGAGGATACAACAAAAACTAGCCAATCTGCAACCCAGTAGAGGGCTCTCACCAGACCTCGATCTTGCTGGCATCCTCACCACAGAATTTCAGTCTCCAGAATCTTAAGAAGTAGGTATCTGTTGTTTACAAGCCACCTAGCTCATGCTATTTTGCAATAGCATCCTGAACTAAGATACCCAACTTTATGCTCCCAGAAGTTGAGCCTTTGTTCAATATGGTATACATTTTATTCTTTCTAGGAGTTAAAGCAGATTGAATGAGGTATAGTTTTCATGTTAGACATAGTTATAAATTTTATATCTAAAGTAAAACGAAATCTTAAGCATCAATATAATGAAACCGGAGGTGATAAGTGAGTTGAGAAATACAAAACAAAATTGAAATGATTTACAAAAAAATTCACAAGCAGGTTTTACACTAACGCTTTAATAGTTTACAATTAGACACTTCTTATTTTTATGTCTATGAAGAATTAAAACAGAAAGACCAAAAGCATGTATAAAATAAATCCAGTTTTGTAGGGATGTTAAAAGGAGTAAATGACCACCAGCTGTACCTTAATATAGACATATAAGGGAGACAATGTTTAACCCTTAACAAAGCTTAGGAGAAGGCAATTCAGAGAATTAACTTATATGATTAATAAAATGTCTCTTCTTTATATCACTGTCAATATCATTGTGTAGGGGTTTAAATGACATTTAAGAACCTCTTAGTTATATAAATATGAATTTCTATGAAATTAGACTATTTTGTGAAGTACCTGACTTAGCATTTTTTTTTTACAAAGATATTGTTTTAATTAATGTATTTGAAGGTTGAGTGGATAGCTTTATCCTTTCAAAGTAGTCATTTTCTTCACAGACTTCATTTCTGTGTCATATATATTACTGACCTTTAAAATATCTCTGAATTACTGTTGTTTTCCCTTCTTAAATTGGGAAAACTTAATTCCTGATTGAGAAGCAAGAACTGAAAGTGTCACTTCTTCCTTTGAGACGTGTAGAAAATTTTTTATACTTGCATAGAATGTTAGCTCAAATTTTTTTATCACAGGCATTTCTCACATGCAAGTATAAGAGCTTGACACCCATGTAAAATAGGAGGTAGGACCTGCATAAAACTCTCTGTTTCAGGATATTCAGTACCCAACTGAGAGCCAATTACTGGCAATGTTGAGGTGTTGTCAAGAAATGTTAGAGTTTAAATGGCCAGTCTTAGTGTTCACTTCCTACTTTACTTGCTCTGTGATACTAGCTTAAGAAGGATCTCTTTTTTAATGAAGATTATGATCTCATATGGATTGGTAGGCAGCAGTCATGGCTCCTAGAATATGTGTCATGATTCCAGATGAAGGAAAATTATTCACTCTGAACATAAGTATAGGTGATCATAGCACTTATTATTATTTTTTTTAGCAGCTTCCTAAATTGCATGGAGAAAATTTTATTTTCCTAGTCATTTATTAGATACCATCACAGGACTGACTTCTGTATTTGGTCTTGATGGTCACAGATAATCACGACTCTTAAGTCTAACAGAAAGAAAGAAATGTGTACCTACCTGCACAGATATCTAGTGTAACAAAGAGCTGCAGAATGATATAGTTGAAATACAATTAGATGAAGGGATAATGATTTGGTAACATTTGACGAAAACCAAATCATCCATCCATTCATACAATAGGTATCTGTTGAATATCTCTAGTGTGTCAGGGACCATGCTTTGAGCAAGAGTTATGATGGTGAAAAAATACTTATGGAACTTATTCTAGGATGGTAAAATATTAACTAAAATGTTTCACTAATATTTAATTACGAACTAGATTAAGTATTTGGTTGAAATGTACACCTGAGAGAGGGTTGGAGTATGTACAATATAGATAATTGAGCTTCTTTATTTTCTTATTGAACTGGGAACTATGAGGTATGTTCTATATTAGTATTTAGCTGTGTGATCTTTTGGTGATTCATTTTTTTCATCTTCAAAATCAGGAAAAGTTGTATTTATCTTATCTCACAGAGCAAATTAACATATATGAAGAATACTTGAAAAATGAAAAGCACTATACAGATGTAAATTGTATGTTATTATAGGATAATAGTTAAAAGTACTGCTTCCAGAGACGTCCTTTGTAGAACAAGATCATTATAGAAAATTAACTATGGTAAGGTCAATAAATGGATTTCTTTGTTGTTGCAGGTGTTTCACAAAAACATTGTACAGTACATAGTTGTTGGTTTTTGAGAACAGAGTCAGTAGAATGCTAGGTATAGAAACTGGTTATAGTAGTTTCTGGAAGAAAAATCAGAGAGGAGGACATGCAAGGGTAGGACCAGAAGTGAAAGGCCTGAATCAGTTTCTTTAGCAGAGGCACCAATTAGTGGAAACATCCCCTTTTAAGTTCTGATCAATTTCCTTGGGGAGAATTCCCTCCACCTCAGTTCCCTTCCTTAGCTTCCCTCTGCTCTTATAGCCTGCAATATCATCCTTCTGGTGGGGAATTTATGACTTGTCTGTGAGCTAAATAGGCCTTAAGAACCTATGTTTGGGGTACTTCTAGCTTTAGGTTTTGTCCCCCGTCCACCAACCTTTTTAAAAGCTGATTACTCTATATTGTTCTTTACTCTTTCACGTGTTGCTATGTATTTTTCTGATTTATATTGTCTATACATTGTTCTTCCAAAAACTTTAAAGATTAAACTCTGTAGATCTTGGGCTTTTTTCAACCTAACTCCTTGGCACACTAAAACAATTTTGATATTGCATATTTCTGATTCCTAGTTAGTCATCAGATGTACCTGCTAGCAAAAGCATAGCAAGTCAATAGAAAAGGCAGCCCATGACTTTTTGTTATTCTCAACTCACTCAAGTACAATTTACTTCAGGAAGGAAGTAAATTATAGAATTATAGAATTACCAATTATGATATTTATTTCATGCTATCATGGTATCACTCTCAGCAGGTCTAAAATCATTGCATTATGAACATCTAAATTGGTTATTTACTATATTTATCCTAACAGCAGCACATCTTCTGAAAAGCAACACTTAGACTTTATGGATATAAGGGTGATTTGGCATTGACATCTGTTTGTCTGTTAATTACTTAGAAAGATTTGGCTGAATTTATTTGTGCTCTGGTTATCTTCTTTCTCCTCTACTGCTTTATTTGTGTTCTTTACCAGGTTGTAATCTTGGATAGTTTAAAGATACCTTCTGAGGCAGAGAAGGGTTTTATTCAAGTGTATAAAAATTAAGTACATAAGTATAACATCAGTTAAGTACAGTTTCTGAAATATAAGACATCACGAGGCAGAGAAAAAGATTTTTATAACTAGTAGCACTTCAAATTCATGACTATTTCCTTAGACATTTAATGATAGTTTACTCTGTGCCACTCTGTATGGTAGGAACTGGTGGTGAGGACATGAAAACAAACATGCGTGCAGACACATACAAAGAACATATTTTCAGGCCTTTCTAATTTCTTATAATCTGACTGTATTGCTACTTAATGATTTATTTTTATTGTTTTTTGACAGAGAGAGACAGAGAGAAGGGGGAGGGCCCAGAGCAGTCTCCATAGTTGACAACATTAGTTTTCCATATAGTTTCACTCCATAGGTGGGCGTGGGGCTGCACAGGGCAGGAACTTGGCTGGGAGCCTTTCACATAGGCCCCGGCAAGAACTGAACTGGGGGTACACCCTAGTTCAGCATATGGGTCTGCATGGGCCGGGCCTGGGATTCGATCCTCAGGCTCCAGGGCTGTAAAGCGAGCACTTAACCCGCTGAGCCATCCCAGCTTCTCCTGCATTGCTATTTAAACATGAATAATTTTTGAAAATATTTTTTTATTAGGGGGGAGTCATCAGTCATCCAATAAATCTGGGTTTTTCTCCTGTACTTGAAACAATCTTCTGTAGTCGATATTGTCCTGTCCTCTACATGCTTGTTTCTCACGGGTTTCCCACTTGGGATGTCCCTGTCTTCCTGTTTTCATGAACGTTTGTCTTTTTCAGTGAAAGTTGGAAGAAAGTAGAACTGGATAAGTCTATATACTATTTTGTGTTCTTTGTTATATCTTATTATTTTTTTCCCTCTCTTTTTTATAGTTAAACACACATGCACACACAAATCTTCATCCATGCTATCCCCTCTTCTGAGTACATTTTTTCCTTTTTCTTCCTCTTTTGTCTTTCTTTTTTTTTCTTTTTAAAGGTTTATTTTTATTGTTTTTGACAGACAGAGAGAAGGGGGAGGGCCCAGAGCAGTCTCCAAGGTTGTTTGTCATCAGTTTTTGACATGGTTTATTCCACAAAGGTGGGTGGGGGCTGCACAGGATGGGAACTGTGCTGGGGGCCTCCCGTATGGGAGGCACACCCCCTTGAGCCAGGGGCCAAACCAGTGGGGTGAGAACCGAACTAGGGGGCCTCCTGCATGGGAAGCACACCCCATGGGTCTGCATGGGCCAGGGCCACTCTATCTTCGGGTTGCAAAACGAGCACTTAACCTGCTGAGCCATCCTGGCTTCCCTTCTTTTTGTCTTTCTTATCTTAGTTGACTGCACAAGTTTTCTAAGTTTTTCTAAAGATATTTTAAAAAGGAGTCTCATTATGTTTGTATGAAGTTTTTCTTCATTCTTCCTGTTGTCTGATATTCTATATGGCTTTAATGTAATCTCTGCCCAAACAACTGGAATATTTCTATTATAACTGCACAGATTACACAGCATAAAAGATGCTATCCTTGTACTTCTCATCTAAAAACATTTATACGTATTGCTATTCATGTTTAAGTGCCCCCCAATTTTTATTTATTCTAATTTTTCTTCCATTTTTAAAAATTCTTAGAAGATTTTTATTAAAATATTGAACATACCTATGCAGTATTGTATTAGTTTCAGGGATATACAATAGTTATTCAATATTTTCATACCCAAAGAAGTGATCAGCATGATAAGTTCAGTAACCAGTAGATACTATACCACACTATCAGTATTATTGACTATATTCCCTATTCTATACAGCACATCTCCATGATTTACTTGTTTTATACCTGGATATTTAAACCTCTTATTCCACTTCATCTCCCTCCTTTTTATTTTTTCAATTATAGTTAATATTCCACATAATTTTATATTAATTTCAAGTATCTAGAACAGTGATTAGAAATGTATATAATTTAAGAAGTGATCCCCCTGAGTAGTCTAATATTTACCCGGCACTATACATAATTATTACTATATTATTGATTATTTCCTCATACTTTACATCCCCATTACTATTGCGTAACTACCGGTATCAATTTCTGCTTTTAATGCCTTCACCATTTTCACCCTGCCCTCAACCCTCTCCCATCTGTCCCCCCCAAATCTAGTACCCATCTGACACCATATATAGTTATTACAACATTATTGACTACATTCCTTATTCTATACCCCATATCTACATGAATACTTTATAACAACCAATTTGTAGTTCTTAATTCCTTCCCCCTTTTCAGCACTCCCTCTCAAAACCCTCCTATCTAGCAACCATCAAAATGTTTTCTGCATTTATGAGTTTATTTATATTTTGTTTATTTTGTTCTTTAGATTCCACATGTAAGTGAAATTATATTGCATCTGTCTTTCTCTGACATACTCCACTCTACACAATACTCTGCAGGTCCATCTATGCTGCTGCAGAGGATAAGAACCCATTCTCTTCCCTGCCCAAGCCATACTCCATTGTATATGAGGGGGTACCCCTAATAAAACAGAATTACCTTCTGGAGGAGAATCTCCTTGTAGTAAGGCTTCCCCCTGCTAGGTGAGTGTTCTAGGAACCCATTTGCATCAGTGTACCAGCTGGCATTATTGTGGGAGGCTGTGTTTAGCTTCAGTGAATTTTTTTTGGAGGCTCTTTCAACACATTTGCCTGTTTCATGATGGGTGATTTACATGATCATGTGGCATGACAGTACACCTGCCCATACTACGCAGAGTGTTCAGCAGTTTTTGACCCAAAACAGTGTGACCTCAGTGTCCTACCTTCCATATTCACCCATTCTTGCCCCAGGAGACTTTTTTGTTTGTTTGTTTGTTTGCCTGTCCTTGAAGGGAAATGTTTTGCAGATGGGGAAGAGGTAAAAAACAACAACAACAACAAAAAACAATGGCAGAAGCACTAAAAGGCATCAAAATCAATGAGTTCAAAAAATGTTTTGAGCAGTGGAAAAAGCATCTTGATAGCTGTATTGCATGAAACAAAGAGTATTTTGAAGGTGACTGAAGTTTAAACATGTAAAAATAAATACACAATTTTGTATAAGTAAATTTCAGGTTTTTTGGGTCCACCATCATATACATATTACCTACTCTTTATCCAGTCATCCATCAGCGGACACCCAGTCTGACTCCACACCTAGGCCATTGTAAAGAGTGCTGCAGAGAACATATAGACGTACACGTTCCCTTCAAAGTAGCATTTTGGGTTTCATTGAATAAATATCCAGTAGTGGGATTACTGGATCCTTCTTTGTGTCTTCTTACAGCCTTTGTTGTAGAGTATTTTTTTGTGTTGTATAAGTATTGCTATCTCAGCTTATTTTTTTGTTTTTTTTTAAGATTTATTTTTTGCCCTTCGATAGACGACTGGATAAAGAAGATGTGGTACATTTACACAATGGAATACTACTCAGCGATGAGAAATGATAAATTACAGTCATTTCTGGCAACATGGATGGACCTAGAGACTATCTTATTAAGCGAAATAAGTCAGACTGAAAGAATCAGGAAACACATGACCTCACTTATAGGTGGAATATAAAAGTGAA
>PVKE010017470.1:0-30712 GCA_004027555.1 Craseonycteris thonglongyai
TGTGCTACATTTACACAATGGAGTATTACATGGCCATAAAGAAGAATAAAATTGTACCTTTTGCAATAACATGGATGGAACTAGAAGATATCATTCTAAACAAAATAAGTCAGACTGAGAAAGACAAGTACCATATGGTGTCATTTATACGTGGAATCTAAAGAACAGAATGAATGAACAATCAAAACAGAAAAAAAAACCACTCATGGACATAGACAATAGTTTAGTGCTTACCAGAGAGAATGGGGCAAGGGGGAGGAATGAGGGAGGGAGATTCAAATATATGGTGATGGAAAAAAACAGACTCCGATGGTGAGCACCCGCGGAACACATAGCTGATGTATTGCATAATTATATACCTGGAACCTATGTAATTTTCCTAACCAATGTCACCCCAATAAACTAAATTAAAAAATAAAAGCCCCTGATGACCCGGAGTAGGCAGGACAGAATTCAGCTCTCCTCACACACCAGCCGCACATGTGCACACCCTGGCACAGGGAACTCTCACCTGGGGCGTCATTCCGTGGCAGATGTACACGATGGGAACATTCTCCGTGTCTGGACCCTGATCGAGACACAAATCGGTCTTCAGAGAATTCTGCAACTGAACGCCATGGGAGAGGCGGCCGTACCAAAGAGAAAGGAACAGAGAAACAAACGCATTAAATCAGGAGAAGCCCACTTTCCCCTGACACTGGCTCTATTTCCATAATCAACCCAAGGCGCCTTGAATACTGTGATACTAGGGAAACCAACAAGCACCAGCTTCTTTGCAGAAAGGTGCTGAAGGAAGAGCAGCCCCTTTGAAGGAGAAGTAGTCACATGTTAGTCAGCAAACTGGGTCTGGGAAGCTAAGACAGTCTAGGTGAAAATAAAAGATATACGTGCATGCACACCCAAAATGGCACTCGGGTTTCACCCCCTCCATTTGCACAGGGGTGGCACAATCAGGGGTCCCTAGACAAAGCCCTTGCTCTGGAGGCTTGGTGGATGTGGGCAACATGTTAGCTGTTCGGGTTTGGGGCCAGGCCCTCTCTGCATCCTGCAGATCCAGTAGCTGATGGGGGTTCTCCACAGTGGGAGGACTCGAAGGTAAATAAGAGAGAAGAGGGCTGGGGAAGGAGCAGAAGAAGAAGGAAGAAGCTCTTGCCCTCACCTACAGGCACATGGCAACCAACAGAACAAGTATGGTGGCCCCCAGAATTGTGAGGCCACTGAGATTGGGTGTAGATCATGTGCGAGCAGAGAAATCCAGCTGTGACCAAGGAGGAGATGAAGTGTGAGCCACAAGGAATTAGAGACGAGAGGTCATCTGCCCCTGTTGTGGTTTTAGTGGCTGCCCAGCTCCAGTGCCATGTGCAGCTGTACTTCAGTTTCTGTGCCCATAAGAGAGTGTGTGGTGTCTTTGCCCACCTTAACTGGGCTAGCAGAAGTAGCTCTTCTCAGCGATCAGAGCACTCTGTTTAGAAAAGGAGGCTGGAGATCAGAATCCAGGGGAGGCCACAGGTGGGTCATGTATTGGGGAAGGCCAGCGACATCAGGGGTTGAGCTTTAGCAGTCCTGATGGATTGTGGCAGGAACGCAATGAACCCAGTTAAGGAGTGTGAGGTGGGACAGACAACCAGGGTACACCTGCGCTCTATGCACACCCTGTTCATGACAGAGGACAAGGAACAGGGTCAAACTCTTCTCTAGAGCTTCCTTTCCATCCTGGGTGATAGCAGCTCAATCTCAGCCTTGTGGTTTAGAGGTTCTGAAGAAAGTGAGCATGTGTTAGCCGCCTATGCAGCAAATGGATTCTAACCCAGCTGCTTGGCTGGCCTGTGTGGGCGGAGCATATGCAAACACTCAGGGCTTTTCCCTCAGCCCTGGGAATAGATGCAGGTCACATCCAAAGCGCTGTAATCCACTAGTGAGAACTGCTAACTGCTCCCGCAAGGAGAAAGACCCAGAGACCCCTGATGTCAGGCTTGGTTCTCTGGCATCTCAAAGCCAGTCTCAAGGGAGCGGGTGCGTGGTGGCTCTGATCAAGTCTCCCTTGGCTGTCATCCCTCTCCCATTATGCAGATGGCCTATTGATGCAGTTGGGATGGAAGTCTGGCTCCAGATGTGTGGTCTTGGACAAAGCAATGCAACTCCTTGTCTCTTCTTTACCATATAGAGATAATACCAGTGCTGACCTCATAGGGTTGTTATGAGGCTGTTATGTAATGAAGGGAAACAATATCTATAAGCGCTTAGCTCAGGGCCTGGTGAATAGTAGTTGTGCGGTAATTGTTTGCTGCTACTATTACTGCTGTAACTTCCCTGAAAGCCATTTAGGGATACAACTTTTATGACTGCACCTTTGTGCTGGGTACCACTGAATGCTCTCCGTGTGTTATCCCACCTAAGGTAATACTCAAAATAACGCACCAGGTTGGTCCTGGTATCTCTTTAAGGATGAAGGAAGTACAGTACAGTGAGGAGCGCTGCCTCTCCACGTGGTCTGGAGATCTATTCCCACCACATGGATGCTCGGCTTTGGCCTTCTCTCTGCCTGACTAAATCTTCTTCTTCCTTGGGGTCTCAGCTTCTTTGGCACTCTGGAAGCCTTTCCTGACCCACGTCCACTCTATTCTCCACCAGCACCTCCATTTCTCATACCGCAGCACTTACACTACTCACTTGCCTGTGAACTCTATTAGTCACCAGACTAGGTCTCAGTCTTTCTCACAAGCCCCTCCTGGCACATAGTAGACAGTAAATACATGTGGAATGAACGAATGAGGAAAGTGAACAAATGAATGGCATCCCAACTGGACAAGTGAGAGAGCTAGAGTCTGTCTCAGAAGCTCATGCTCTTTCCATCATGTAAATGGTGACAATCCTGAGGCTGTGGAAGACACCCCATGGTGTGACCATACCTTTAAGGTTTTGCAAATTGGCAAAGTTACACAGCGATTAAGGAGCCATGCTACGATCCAGACACCAGGCCCGTCTCCATTTCTACTGTCAGCACTGGGCTGCAGTCAACCAGAGCCTCTCCCCGCCCCAGATGGGAGCGGAGTGATCCAGGGGAAACCCATGCTCACACCATCGGTCTACAGGCCCCTCAGCCTAGAGGAGCCATCCGTGAGACCTAGGGGATTAATGGACTGGCTTATATAGACTTCACACTGGCCTGACCGACACGGGATTACCTGAGCCGAGCAAGGTAGTTTAGGGCATAGGTTGGAAAGAGAAAAGAAAACAGAAGCTCTGTTCCCGAGAAGACACTCATTCTTTCCATTTCAGGGCAGAAATCGTCACCAGGAAGAGGGCTTCAGCCCCAGCAGATCCTCATGCGCTTGCAGCGGCGTCCCACTCCGCCCATCTTCACCCTATTGCCCTCATTAAGGGATCGCTATGATCACGTCAGAGCCCTGCCCGTGGAGGAGGCAGGAGTGGGCGGGAGACTGGCCGGGCCCTGAACAGGGGCGGGCAGATGAACACGCTGGGGGTCAGAGACCTCTGCCAGCCCCAGATGTGGCTCACACAGCTCAGCCCTCTGGGACGATGGGCAGCTAGATGGCTTTGCAGCATGACAGAGTGAAAAGAGCCCTAGCTGTGCACCCAGACGTATCTAGGTCACACCCCTGTATGTCACTTACTGCTTGACCAACCAAAGGCATGGGTGTGGCGGCAAGAGGGCTCCACGGTGAACCTGCTGTGTGTGTTCCTAAGAGGGGACTCTTTTGCTTGGAAGACAAAAATGTCTTTGGCCAAGACCCAGAACTGCAAGGGCCGCGCGCACACACCTCCACTGTTACTGCTTTCCCTGCGTCTCTGGGTGAGTTTGGCTATCGCGGACCGCTTGGTGAGACCATGAATCCCGAAGCTCGTCCTGGCTCACAGGGGTTTGGGGCCACAGTTGCCTGTTCTTTTTGGACTGGGTCCCAGTGGCCAAGCAGCACACACCACTTGCTATGGTCTGAGTGTGGGGGCGCGAGCAGCAGCTGTCTTCAAGATGGTCAGGGGAAGACAGATGAGCTGATAGCCACCTCAGGCCACTGTGTTTCCATGGCGATAGGATCTGGAGTCTGGGGAAATAGCTGGGCAGCACCAGCTGAGGAATTATTTTGATATCTGAATTACACCAGTCCGAGAGTGGAGTGGCAAGAGGCCACTGGGCATTTCTCTCAGGACATGTCAGCCATGCCACGGGGATGCTTGTGGGAGGACATGCCCCCGCCTACGGGCTGGCCTCCAGGATATCAGCATCCTGTGGAGAAAGGGTGGGGAGAGTTCCTGGGATCTGCTCTGTCTCCTTTAGAGTCCTAGCATGTTAGAGCTGAAAGGCTCACAAAACACGGAGCCAATCCTTCCGCCAGGAGCCTGCCTCGCCCCGGCGGAAGCTGTGCTCACTACACTCCTGCTGAGGCAGGCCTGCACCTCCGTCTGACACAGGTCATCACAGGAACGGGCCTCCATCTTGTCCCGGGGCACTGACACGGTCTGAGGGCTCTCTCTCAGCAGGAGGCAGTGAACTGAAACCAGTAGCTGGTGTTCCAGACTCAGCGTCACGGTGGATTGCCTATGTGAACATGGGCAAGTCACTCTGCCTCTGTCTCCCCATCTGCAACACAGGGGTGAGCTAGGGAGCCCCAGGGCAGTAGTTTTGAGGGCTTAACTCTCAGTAAAAAAAATTGTATGTGTTCAGTCAGCAAAAGACAGGTGAGCTACCCAAACGAATCAATCAGGTACCACTTAAAATATCATAAAAATGTTATGGTCCTGAGGATACTGGAAGAATGGAAGAGTTTATCACATTCAAAGTATTTTCACCTTAGATAGAAAACACATTTATATATTTTCCACTTGCCTCTACCCTATGACCTAGGGTATCATTTTACCCCATTTACCATATGAAGAAATGGAGGTCCATAGATGCTAAGACACCTGCGTGGCAGGGTCCTGGTCAACAGTGGAACCAGATCCCTCCAGATCTAAACCCTGTGCTCTGCCCCTCCATCTTGCCGCTTCCATTGAGGGGAACTGCTTTGTGCCAATTAACAAGTGGGACTAAAACATCCCTCAAAATACAGCAAGCTCAAGAAGGTTCTATTTCCCAGAACTCCATTCCAGGAGGCTTTGTGAGTGAGTGGAGGCCGGAAGCCCCTTGGGTAGGGAGGCATCTAGGCTATTTGATAGAAACTCAGGTGCCCATGCTTGGGGAACAGGCAGTGTTTGTGATGTGGCCTTGCAGTCTTAACCTGACTGCAGGTTTCTGTTTTATTAAGTGCAATATGCAGGTTTGGGGCTAGAGCTGAATTGCTCAGGACTATAAAGGAGAGCTAAGGCACCCTCCTAAGGGAATGGACAGATTTGGGCTATGGCAACAGGCTGCTTTGCACACAGCTCCAGAAACCATCTCTCGCCCACAGATCTCCCGCACAGCCCATGGGGGAGGCTGGGGGCTCCCTTCTTCCTTTGCCCTGACTCTCTGGCCTTGTTCTGTCTGTAACAGAATGAAGCCCCGAGGGGCTGGCTCCTTACCACCCCGTAGGCGATGATGTCTGAGTACATCCTCATCTCGGGGTACACACTGACCAGGTACCACCGGAAGGTCTTGCACTGCAGCTGTTTCCTCAGAGCCTTCCTTGCAGTGATGTCCCCGATGTCGATTCCGGAGTCCTGCACAGGGATGCAGAGGCAGAGATGCAGCAGCCACCAGGCACAGCTGGCCCCCTGACCTCCTCACCCAGGCCCCCTGGAGACCAGCTAATGAAGGGAGGATGCGGGAACTCCCCTCACGCATGTCCCCACACGTGCCTTCACCACCTAACCATCCCGTTTAGACTGTGAAACAGGAGGTCAGCAGTGATGGGGATTGTCTGTCATCAAAGGCCATTGAAAATAAAGACGCCAAATCCTTACACTTTAAAAAAAGAAAAGAAAAGAAAGCTGCAGTGTGGCTGTAAGTGAAAGAAGTGGGAAGAATACAGTCTGAGTAAGGTGTTCCCTACTTCAAGAGAGGCCGAGAGATTCCGAGCTGTGAGGTGAAGAGAGAGATGGAAAGAAAAGACTCAAAGGTGGAGTAATGCTCATTCTATGAATGATACTCGTCTTAATAATCATGACAACGAAGGCTTACATAGCAACATGCTAATCTCTGCATGAGAGAGACATATATGTTTATATTTATTTACTTAGAGGTATTTACATTTACATAAATCGTCCCACTTAAACCTGTGAAGTAGCACTATTATAACCTGCATTTTACAGATGAGGAAGTGAGACAAGGAGAGGTTCAGTGTCCTCTTTGGTGATTTTCCCAAAGCTAATGACGGAGCTGAGAGTTAAACCCAATCAGCCAGGCTCTGGAGTTTGCACTTTAAACCTGACCATGCACATTTGGGAGGGTATGCCCTTCGCCTGCCAAGACCAGGTCCCCGGGGGAGAAGCAGACTCTGTCTTCAGCTGTGAGACGTTGCATACAGAGTACTTGTGTAGCTCACTTCCCAGGTGAATCAGAGAAGTGGCCCGTGAGACACCCAGGAGCAGCAGGCAAGGAGTAGTAGTGGCGATGTGACTGAGTCCTTGGGTGAGAGGGAGTGAAAACCCCTGCATTTCTTGTGGCCCCGGAGCAGAGTGGAGAGAACGGGGGTGCCACCCAGGACATAGACTCGGCGGAGGCAGAGCCGAGGCCACAGCAGAGGATGGTGGGGGGGTCCCGCTGGCTGGGGATCAGATGGAGACCTGGTGACATTGCAGAGGGGACGACACCAGGGCAGCAGGGACGAGACAGGGCATGTGCTGTCTCATCAGCCAGCAGCTCAGAGGCAGATGGGGCAGCACAGCTCTCGTGACACTGCTGTCCACGTGCTGGCTGGTGAACCCCCGGTTCTAGCATCAGCTCCGGTATCCATTAAGGGGGTTGGGAAGGTGATGCAATCAACAGAGTTCAAGTCTGAAATGTCTGAAAAAAGTCACAAAGATGGCTGCTCACGTATCTAGACATGATCGGAACAAGCTTTTGATACTGGACAATGGGGACTTGAGTAAAAACAAAATGTAGATATAAAAGAAATACATTTATTTTTTGCCTAATAGAATTCAGGTAATATAAAAATTTAAACATGCTATAGCCTAAAGGTTTAAATTCCAGAGTCCTGGGGAGCAAGTTCAGAGAAGGCCTATCTTTTGAGTTCTTCCTTCTCCTCCTCCTCCTTCTTCTCCTCCTTTTCTGTTTATTTTATTTATTTTTTTAGAGGTGTGTGTGTGTGTGTGTGTGTGTGTGAGAGAGAGAGAGAGAGAGAGAGAGAGAGGGAGAGAGAGAGAGAGAGAGAGAGAGAGAGAATGGGGAGGGCCCAGAGCAGTCTCCATGGTTGTACATCATTAGTTGTGACATGGTTTCATTCCACACAGGTGGATGTGGGGCCACACAGGGCATGGGGGTGAGCACCGAACCAGGGGTTTCCCACGTGGGAGGCGAGAACCTTCGCCACCATCTCGGCGGTTAGCAGTTGTGCCGCAGTTCAGCACATGGGTTTATTCAGGCCGGGGATGAAAACTGAACCCTGGATTTTGTGATTGAGAGGCAAGGGCTCAACCATTGAGCTACCCTGGCATCCCTTGAGGACTTCTTGAAGATCTCATTATGATTTGTCTACTCTCTGCTCCCCCCTAAAGCCCGCCCAGCAACTGCTAGTTGTCCATTCTCAGCTGGAACCGGGCTCCTTTATGAACAGGAAATGTATCTCTGTGCCCCTGGCCAAGTACTACGCCTGACTATGTTGATGAGGCTGAGCTGAGGAAATATTTGGGAAGCGGTGAAGATAGCAACTAGCAGTAAATTAACTGGCTTACCCACCACCCCGATTCAAAGGGATCTGTTAAATATTAACACTTTAAACTTTCTACACTTCATCCTTATGTCACAAAGTTATTTTCCGGGACCCTGACCTTTTCCCTTCATACTGTAATTGCCTTTATGTGACAACAAATTAACACCATGTCTCAACTTTTACTGGGACCCACTAGGAGAACTTGTCTCATGTAGGTCTTTGTGTTTTCCTCAAATTTTGAGTTCCCCCAGGAAAACATTCTTTCTACACTAAGGGAGGGTTTGTCTCTTTCCTTGCAATCTAATAATGGAAGGTGGGAGAGGTGTAATCCATTAGGGATCCATCTGCACTTTAACTTCGAAGAGACTCAAGGACCAGAGCTTTGCTCTGCTTATATTTTTGGATAGCAATGTCCTTTCCTCTTCCTGTTTATTAATTGACTTGTGCCTTTCTGTTGTAATGGTTCAGCACTTCCATACTGTATATTTACTGTAAATTGCACCAAACGCTTTCTCGGAGCAGGGGGCAAAATTGAGAAATAAGCAAACTTTCTCAGAGAAGGTCACTTTGGCCCCCAAACAATAAATGTTTCTTCCCTCGTTGATGAATATTTAGTTGAGTGGGTTGAATAGTGGCTCTCACCCAATTTGTGTCTACCTGAACCTCTAAATGTGACCTTATTTAGAAATAAGGTTTTTGTAGGTATAATTAGTTAGAGATCTTGAGATGAAATGATTCTAGGTTGAAGGTGAGCCTAAATTTTTATAGGAGAAAGGAGGGGGAGGTTTGAACACAGAGAGATATGGAGACAGAAGCAGAGATTGGAGTGATGAATCTACACGCTGAGGGACACCAGAAGTCCCAGAGGTTGGAAGAGACAAGGAAGGCGCTCCCCTAGAGCCTTGGGAGGGAGCAAGACCCTGCCAACACCTTGATTTTGAGCTTCTGGACTCCAGAACTGTAAGAGAATAATCTGTGGTTATTTTAACCCAGCCAGTTTACGGTAACTTGTTTTGGCAGCCCTAGGAAACTAATTTGTGTAGCCACACAGGAATCCTTCCAGTATTCCTGCCAGTGTGTGCAGCCACACAAACAATTCCTTGCAACCAAAATCTAAAGAAGGGCTGCTGCCTACACACCATGGAGCCTCACCCCTGGCATTCAGCTTGTCTTGGAGCAAGAGGAAGCAGGAATGGATTGAGAGTTCCTGAACCCCGTGTAAGAAAATATCAACACTTTGCCGCAGACTTGACTTTCTGCTTGTTGATAAGCAAACCCATTTTCATGTACAGTAGAGGATACAAGAGCTGGAGACTCCTCTGGCCTTCCAAACAGGACTGACCGTGGTAAGGGAGCAGGTGAGTCAGCTCTGTTTGATGCCCAGCCCCGGGAGGACTCAGCATAGACGGCAGCGAGGGACGATGGCTGCCCAGCAGGGCACGCACAGTGGGGGTGTGAACGCGGACGGTGTGAGCAATAGCATCAATGAGAGTTCACACCTGCTCAGTGCCCCCCACTTGCTCAGCCTGAGAAAAGTCTACATATATAGACTTAGTCGGTTCTCAGGGCAGTCACTAGGCAGGGTTAGAGGGTTCCAGCTCCATAGCCGTAGCTTGGATGCTGCAGACGAGAGCTTAGGCAAATAGAAAATGGACGTGCCTATAGAAGAAGGTACGGTATTAGGATGTCGCCATATCAAGGGCAGCTGGGAAAACTCCTGGAAAAAAGATGGAGGTCATGTAGCATCCATACCTCCACTCTCTTCTTTCTTTTTCAGCTCACCTTTACTGAGTACCCAGGGCATGCCAGGCACTGTGCTAAGCACTGTGCATACAAATGGGGAGAAGTCAGTCTGCCTCAAGGAAGAGTCTGGGAGATCCAGAGGTAGACAGACTCTCTGCCCACACAGTGTGAAGCATGAGGGACGAGAGAGCTTGAAGAGACACCAGAGGAGGGGCCCTCAGCTCATCTCATGGTGTGGGGGGCTGCGATGGTGGGGAAGGGGAAGTGAGCAGTCAAGGAAGTCTTCCTGGAGTAGGTGATGGTAAAGGTAAGTTTGGAAAGATGAGCAGGATAGGCTAGACAAGTGTTACCCAACTCAGCACCCAGAGATCTGTTTACAGATTTTAGAACCTCTATGCATCTGCTCACCAGAATCTCCGAGGATGAGACCCTGAATCAGTATTTTTAAAAAGTTCCCCAAGTGACTCTGATGCAGTTGGTCCACAGACCTCCTGTTAGGAGCCCCTGACTAAAGGAGGAAGGGACTGCACACATGGCCAGTGATTCGCTTGTTACTACACATTAGTGAGATTTTAAAAAAGATTTATTTTATTGTTTTTGACAGAGAGAGAAAGACAGAGAGAGAGAGAAAGAGAGAGAGAGAGAGAGAGAGAGAGAGAGAGAGAGCGAGGGGGAGGGCCCAGAGCAGTTTCCATAGTTGTACGTCATCAGTTTTTGACATGGTTTCATTCCACACAGGTGGGTGGGGACCATGCAGGGCAAGGGCAGGAACTGGGCAGGGGGCCTTCCGCATGGGAGGCACACCACCTCCCACATACACATACCAGGGGCTGAACCAAGGAGAGGGGCGAGAACCAAACTGGGGGCCTCTTGCATGGGAAGCACACCTTAGTTCAGCATATGGGTCTCCATGGGCCGGGGCCGGGACTTGATCCTTGGTCCCCAGGTTGCAACGTGAGCACTTAACCCGCTGAGCCATCCCAGTTTCCCTGCATTAGTGAGATTTTACTGAGCTCTGACCATATGCCCCCCACCCCTTGTGCTAGGCACAATGATGCAAATACAGATAACACAATCTGGCCTCAGGGAACCCATGGTCTAGTGCAGTGGTTCTCAACCCTGGGTGGACACTGGAATTCCTAAGGAGCTTTCCAAAAAAGGATCCCTGGTCCCCTTCTCAACCAATTAAGTCATAATACATGGGGCTGGAGCCCCACTGATTTTCAAGTCCAGCTAGATTTGAGAACCACTGGTCTAAAAAGAGAGAAACTTTCAGACAACAGCACATCTTTTTCAGGGTGGTGATGCAATGGAAAGGGCATTGTCCCTAGCTGGGGCTGGCTTCCCAGGGGAGAGAGTATTGGGGCTGAGTCTAATGGAGGAGAATTGGTAAGGGTGGGGGATGGGGAAGAGGTTTTGGGTAGAGAACTTCAAGCAAAGAGGACAAAATGAGCAAACACACAGAGGTGAGAAACAGCACAGACTGGACAGGGCGCTATGGGCAGTTCCCGTTGTCTGGGTGGCCTGCAGGCATTCCAAAGCAGGGCTGCTGCGAGGTGAGGCAGAGAGGTGGGCAGAGGCGAGAGCTTAGACGTTAAACACTGGGCTTTCTGCCTCATTGGGTGCACAGTGGAGGGCCATTTAAAGATTTTAAGCAGGGCAATGACATGGTTGCTGAGAGTTAAAAAAATAATAATTTTGGGTAGAGTGGAGATCAGATCTGAGGAGGATAAGACAGGAGCCAGAGGAAACGGGTGGAGACTCACAGAGGAAGGGACAAGGCCTGAACTCAGACAGGAGAGCAGGGAGGCGTGGGCTGGGAATGCGGCTTGAGAGATCCAGAGGATTAACACAAGATGCTCAGTTTCAAGTTCATAGGGTTGGGCAGATGGTGGTATCAGGAACTGAGACAGAGAATAAGAATGGGAGCAGATTTGGGTGGGAAGTGACATCCTTGGTTTTGTTCAGATTCAATCTGAAGCTCCTGTGAGGACACCCAGGAGAAGCTGTCAGTTGTTAGTCTGAAGATAAAGGCAGAAGTTGGGGCTGGAAGTAGTAATCAGGAAGTTGTCAGATAGGTGGTTGCAGAACCCATGAGTAGGTGGGACTGGCAGGGAGATGGTGCATGTGAGTCATGAGAGTGGTGGGCCAAGGATGGATCCCTGGGGAACACTTATACATCCAGTGGAGACAACAGGAGCCCAAAAGAAGTTAGAGCAATTGGAGAGAGATGAGGATATTCTGGGGCGTGGAATCGTAGAGCTAAGGAGGTACATGGGTTATAAGGAAAAGGTAGGATCCTGCAAGTTAAAGACTTTAAAATACCCATTAAGGGAGGCAATTAGGAGGTCCCTGATGACTTTGTCAAGCAACTTCTATGAAGTATTGGGATGTGACTTGAAAAGTGAATGGCAGGTGGGAAAGTGTTGACTCCTTCCAGAAGTCTAATGAGAGGTAGAAGAGAGAGTTTGGACATAGAAGGGAACAGGGGGAGTCAAGAGACAGATTTTGAGGAAACAAACTGGCCTCTTCTCCACCTAACGCTCTATCCTGGACACTCCCACTTCTCTTCTGTCTTTCTTGTGTTCACCACCAGGCCCCACCCCCAACTTTACTTGGATTGAATTACCCCCCTTAGGGGTCACAGACAGACCCTAAGTTTCATCACTTGTCAGTGATTTTTAACTCAGATCTCATTGGATTTTTAACATCTGGCAGCTGTAATTGGGGAGAGGGCTAGAAGGTTTGCAGCTTTGGGGTACAGAGAGAAGGGGGCAGGAGTATGAACAGGACTCCAGTAATTAAGCAGAGCCTGGGGATCTATGATGCCTCACTGGTGAGCTCCCGGGAATTCCAAAGTGTTCTTAACATTTTTCTATCAGAGAGCACCCACAGCTAGGCTCAGCATGCTGCCCCGAGTACTGCGAGCCAACGCCTACAGCCACAGATGGGACCACAAGGCACCGCCGTTTCCCTAGAAACACTCCCACTGTCAGGGCTGCAATGCTAGGGCTGGTTTATTGGAGCTGAGCACACTCCCACTGGTACCCATTGGCTTCTCATCCTTTCTCCCAACTGCTGAAATCTCACTGGTGGTGGGAGTATGCAACCTAACCCAAGCTCCTGCTCGTGGTGGTAGTGGTGGGTGCTTAGAAACTCCTGCCCATTGCTCAGTCTGCTTTCTCAAAAACTCAGCCAGAGAAGCATTAACTTGGAGGAGAGATCAGGGAATAGGGTCTTCATATGAAATTTGAAGCAAAGATTAAGCATTTCCCTATTAGAAAGAGCGGAATGCAGTATCTAAAGGACTTCCAAGGGGAAGCCATGACCTTGGGAGGAAAGAAGGCTGTCATGCAGTCGTAGGTCTATCTCACATAGACTGCAACATAAGCAATGATCTCCAGGCAGGCAGGCTGGAAGCAAGTTGGGATCCTGTGGTTGGCATCTGTTGGGTTCTTCCAACTCACCTTGGGTGCTCCAAGGTCATTTCCATATGCAAAGCTGAATGAATCTTTGGCAAGGTGAATATATCTACTTAACATTGCTTTCTCTCTTGTACTTCATAAACAAGTTTAGGTGACTACAGGGATAGAGGACAGTGGCAGGCAATGATGGGTTCTGAGAAGGTTAGAAGCAGCCTTACAAATGTAAAGAATAGTTCCTTACTCCTCCTGATTATCCCTGTGGGAGTTACCCCATCTCCATCCATGTAGCTCAAGAAATTCCAAAGGCATATGGGCATTTTTTATTCCTCTAATCAGAGGTTTGATGGAGAAGCTTGAATCCAATCTATAGGAAGATTATGGTACATTGTGTGAATTTTGCTATTTATTGGTATATTTGTAAGCCAGGACTGTGAAGCACCTAATATGAGAAAAGCTGAGGGTTTGGGAGCATGAAGTAACCTTGGAGCTACTTGGTCAAACTTTCTCATTTAAAACGAGGACACTAAGGTCTGGAGAGAAGAAGTCCTCCTTCAAGCATGCTGAGCAGGGATGGGGTGGAAATAAGTCATGGCTTAGCACCTCATAGTCATCCCCCTTTCTTCAAAATGTAGTATATTTGGGGGTTGAGAGTGCACTGTAGCATAATAAATAAGACTCTGGTTGACCCATGGGAAGAAGGATTGAGTTCCATGCTTGCTTTTTGTTGGTTGGTTGGTTTTTCCCCATCAAACTCTAAGAAATCCACCCCCAATGAGGGCTCCCTACCTCTTGGGGTATGTTCCATGCCATGTAGACATGGCTTTTAAATTCATCCATCCAGACTTCAGCCACCCTGAGGGCATTCCTGCGGACATGGGCGGTGAGGTCCTCAGTGTAGGGCTTGTGGGCTCGCTCAATGTGGGCAATCCGAGAGCAGGGCAGGACCTCCACACTGCCACCACACTGCCACACCTGCAGAAGACAGAGCCATCATCAGTGACCAGACCTGACTGCACACCACTAAGTCAGGCCACAGGTGACTCCTCAGCAGGTGAAGATGGACCCTGCTGTCTTCACATTGCCTCTCCACACCACCGACTGCAAAGGGAGTGAGCTGTACCTTATTTCTACTGCCATCGAAGGAGGCTATTGGGTCCTTAATTTGTGTCCTGTTTCTTGTTGCTGTGGAGTTACCAACACATAATGAATGCACCTCCCCTCTCCATCTCTTTCACCCCATCCAAAGAAGACACTACACATTTTGTGACCAAGATCTGGGTTCTCCTTGCCCCTGAAGGAGCAATTTGCACACCCTTGCTGATGATCTCTGCAGCAATGCATGGCATGGATGGGCCAGCAGAGATGTCATCTTTAACCACATGGCCTGGGCAAGAATTAGTGATCACCATGGGAAGAAAGCAGGTAGCCTTCTCCCACCCCATCTTTCCTGGGCCCTGAGTCCTGATAGAACTCAAGGGACAGGGAGCTATGAAAGGTGATATCAAGCTTCTTAATGACCTTGGTGAGGAGGAACTTGAACTGGAGGCAATTCCATTTTGAAAAAATTGTTAAATGACCTTGCCTTCTGAGCACCGGGGAACAATGTTTTGGAGCTCTTGCTACAATCATTGCAGCCACTCTGAACTTGCAGTGCTCCGGAACACGTACCTCGTCTTGTGCCCTGGGGCTTTTGCCCATTCTGTCTGTAATTTTAGAATGCTCTCTCCACTGCTTCTCCAGCAGAGAAAATATCATCTCTCAAGACCTTGGCCATGTGAGCCCTCTGTTAAGGGGGATCTTTGCTCAGTTCTTGGGGCACAGCCAATGGCTTCCTCTTCTGGCCCTCAAAGCTCTAATATCACAACTTACCTGCTGATAGGTCAGCCTCCCTCACTCTGTGTCCCTAGAGGGCTAAACCAGTATGTCATTCATTTCTTATCTCCAGCGTGTAAGACAAGGTCTGGTATATGTAGGTACTTTGTAAGAACTTGCTGAATAAATGAAAGATTGATGCTTAATCAGGCAACCAGTAAGTAGTTGATACTCAATAAATGTGAGATGAATCTGAAACAGCTGGTCAGAGCTGATGAACGAGGCTCTAGAGGGAAAGCAACCAAGATCTCTCGGTAGACTGCAGTGGTCACTTGTCAAGTACTGTCAGCTGGACACTTTGGTAGCTAATGT
This sequence comes from Craseonycteris thonglongyai, assembly GCA_004027555.1. Classification (NCBI taxonomy): domain Eukaryota; kingdom Metazoa; phylum Chordata; class Mammalia; order Chiroptera; family Craseonycteridae; genus Craseonycteris; species Craseonycteris thonglongyai. The sequence goes on from PVKE010017470.1 coordinate 15,164, forward strand.
TGAAACATATAAAATGTACTCACCAACAACCACAGGTCTTCATCTATGATGAGGTCAGTTTTGGATTTAGCTTGATTCCCCTGCTAGTTAGGAAGAGAATGCCTTCCCTTCCATCAGTCTATTTCATACCAGTTGGTCTCTACAGGCTCTTAGAGTCAGAAGGCAATTACTGATTTACCACATTCTAAGTGTGTCTTGCACTTAGCATATTATTCCAGGCCAGTGGAAAGAAAGTAAGCATTCCCACTGAGCATCCGCTATGTAGCAGGCCCTGGACTGTGTGTATGGGGAGGCAGTATAGCATGGTAGTTAGAAGCAAAGGGTTTGGGTTCAAATCCTGGCTGTTTCTTACTAGATATGTGACCTTGAAAAAGTCACTTGATCTCATTGTGCTTCCGTTTCCTCATCTCAAATAGAAATCATCAAAGTACCCAGCTCATGAAATTATTGAGAAGATAAAAGTTATTGTATGCAAAGTGCTTAGAAAAATGTCTGGCACGTAGTAAGCACTCGATCAATCTCAGCTATTACTATACAGATTCCACAGCAGATGCTTCAGAATACCCTGTGAGGTAGTTGTTATTATCTCTAATCCAAATGCAGAAATTGAGACTACAAGCTGTCGCTGGCCCAAGACCACACAGCTGGCACTGAAGACAAAAGGATCCGTCTGACACCCACGGAAGCTAAAGGAAGAGCATGCTCCCTCGGAGTGACCCTGTTTTGAAGGCACTTCCCACACCCAGGGGTGGTTCTAAGGATCAGGAATGGGAGCCCTGGGAGGCCGCAGGCTGTGCACCTTCATTTCTATGACCTACACATTCCAGGAATTCCTATTTACTTTGCTTCTATTTTCAATGCAAGGCTGAATACTGTGAATATGTTATTGACAACACAAAGAGTCAGGGAAATTATTCTTTTTTGTAACTGGCAGCCGAGGGTATTCCTTGACATATTTCAGCAACAGAACACAGAACATGACTCAGAACCAAGCCCTCCACTACGAGGCCCGTTTCTCAGCCAGTTCACCATTTGACCTGCGCATGGGTGAGTCTTCTGGTTGTAATCAGAGGGTGGGGCAGCCGCTCCCGTCGTGCCCTCAGCCATGCAGTAAAGGGAGCAGTGTGAACTCATGTGGAGCTCTGGAATCCTCTCCCCTCTCCCCCCTTTTGCTGTGACGGCCCTTGTGCAGGCCAAATCATGTCTCATCTGGACTCTGCCACAGCCTGGAAGCAATGAATTCCCTCTGGCCTTCCTCCTACAGTCTCCCCCCACCCAGCAGCCAGAGGACTCTCTCGAAGCTGTAAGTTAGATCACGCGCCTCCTGTGCCATGCCCTCCCCAGCACAGCCCCAGGCTCCCCGGGCCTGGCCCCTGCCCACCCCTCCAGCCTCCTGCTTGCTGCCCCAGGCACTAGGCTGCAGCTGTCCTGAAATGCGTTTACTTCCTCCAGTGTGCCAGGTTTTCCCCTCACCTCTGCACCTGTACACACACGATTAACCCTCACCTCACCTCCCCGGACCCATCCTTGGGGTGTCAGCTCAGGGGCACATCACTGTACCCCCTTTAACTGGGTTAGCCTGTTGTGCTCTGGGGTCCCTGGCCTGTCTTCCCCAATCACAGTGCTCTTCTGCTTGGTGCTGAATTATCTCCTTCCCTCGTTCAGATTGTTCTCAAGCTCGTCACCAGACCCTACTCTAGACAAGTGCTAGAAGGTGCCCTGGACAGATCACAGGTTTCCAGCAGAGGTGGGCACCTGGCCTGCTGGGAACAGCACATAGTGTTTTTAAGCACAGCCTTGGAGCCAGCAGGAACTGGATTCCAATGTGTCAGCTCCACCACCTGCTGCACGGTACTTCTCACACACCTCCATTTCCTCCAGTGGGAGAGGGGATGCAGGGAGGGTGTCTACTAGCCCTGTGCCTGCTTCAGTGTGAGCACTGTGAGGTGGCAGTTAGAGGGTGGGGAGCGCATATCAGGGTCACGTCCGGCCCTACTGTGTTGCAGCTGTTGGGCTACTTAATGTCTCCCATGCCAGTGGCTCGGGTGTTGGTCTGTGAGCTCAGGAAGCTCTTGAGGACGGGAATGTTGTAAGCCTTCAGCCTGTGCCCATCATTGTTACTTCATAGTAATGGCTGTAATTGCTACTATTAGGCTCCTCCTGTACGTCCACCTTCAGGGAGCAGAGGACTCACGTGTCTGGCTGAAGCCTACCGGGTGACAGATGGATTCCTTCCAGACACTGGGAATAGTGATCACCTCCCCTCGCCTCTCTTCCGTGAGTAGGAACTAGCTATGGAGAGGACGACCGCACCCACCTGGATGTAGCCTTCGGGCTCCTGGCAGCTTCTGAGCAAGGGAGCAGAAGATGTGCAGTCTGTGTGTTCACCCTGCCACTTCCAGGCCCTGCCCAAAGCTACTGAAACCAACACCAGGGAGCCTGTGCCCTCCCAGCCCCAGGCGATGGCCAGCTCTGCTGACCAACGGCTTCACATAGATCCTCAGAAGTCTCAGCCCCAGCTGACCCCATGGATGGTAGCCAGAGGACAGAAAAGCAGGACACTGGCATTTGGACTTCATGGAGGAGGACAGGAAACTTCCATGGAGGCTTGGGAGGGGCAGGGGAGGGGCAGTGAGAGAAAGGGAGATGGGCCGGGCACACAGGTCATAGCTGACCTGATGCAGGAAGACCCAAACGGATGGAGGCCACAGACAGCAGGGATTGTGCCAGGGGAGCGAGGTCACTGATGGAGAGGCAGAGGTGCAGGGCAGAGCGATGGCTTAGCCTTGCAAGTGTGAGGAGGTGGGAACGCCAAGAGGAGAAAGGGCAGGGGCGGCAGGTACCAACGGGGAGGCTGAGAAACGAACACCAAGGGTCAGTAACCAAGAAGGCGGGTGAGGTGAAGTCACAGGAAGCAACGGCCAAGGGGCAGAACTTAATTGCTACACAGATGCACGTGAGCCAGGCTCGTTATAACAAGTGAGGCCCGTTAGTCCCACACCACTGAGGATGCCTGGGCTGGGTCTCATGGCTTCTGGGTGGGCACCCATCAACCAGTTTCTTGACCATACCTAGCTCTTTCCTGTCTCTGTGTCTTTGCACCTGCTAGTCCATCTTTCTGGAATAATCTTCTCCCACTTGTTACTCAACTCAAACATTACCTTCTCTCACTCATCCAGTCTAAACTAGATCCCCTCTGAATACTTTTAGTGCCTGTTCTTAACAATACTTATTCACAATACTTCTATATATATACTTATTCTTTCTTTATTTTTTAAAAGATTTATTTTATTGTTTTGAGAAAAGGCGAGAAAGAGAGAGAGAGAGAGAGAAAGAGAGAGAGAGAGAGAGAGAGAAGGGGAGGGCCCAGAGCAGTCTCCATAGCTGTACATCATTAGTTGTGACAAGGTTTCATTCCACACAGGTGGGTGTGGGACCACTCGGAGTGGTAACCAAACTGGGGCCTCCCGCGCGGGAGGCGAGAACCTTCGTCGCTGAGCTGTCCCAGTGGTTACTAGTTGTTCCACAGTTTAGCACATGGGTTTGCATAGGCTGGGACCAGGATTGAATCCTGGACCTCATGATTGTGAGGCAAGCACTCAACTGCTGAGCTATCCTAGCATCCCTTGTACTTATTCTTTCAATGTCTGTCCTCTCATGTTATAATATAAGCTTCAGGAAGACATGGATCACATTGTATAAACCAGCACTGGGCATCTAGTATATATTCATAACTGTGATTTAATGAGTGATTCTAGCAATCCGAGAGTCCTGATAGAGAGGAGGTTTCAACTTGCTCAGCGAGATCCCCTAATAACGGCCATAAACATAAAATGTGGCCAGATTTTACTGAATACAATGATTTCCTTCAAACTCAAGCAGTTTTTCAGCAAAGTTCTGACATTTAAGTCAGTACTGCTGTACTTTGGAGGCAGAGCTTAACTTAATGTCGGAAAACCTGGGAAGTCAACTGAGCATAGGCCCACAGAGTAGCTGCTGGGCCTGCCCCCAGATGTGACCGGGAACCTGAAGCAGATTGTAAACCCACTCACCAGCCCTTCCCTGAGCGCCCTCATCCTGTGATTGCTTCTGCAAAGGCTTGAAGCAGCCACCTGGGAATGACAAGAAAGCATGCAGATCTTGGGGGCTGCGGGAGAGGGTTTCAATGTCCCGTCCATTGCCCATCAGCCTTTGATTGGGACCCGTCTTTGGGCGTCAGTTGCCTTTTTATGGAGAATAATGATAGCCTGGGAGGTTTAAAACAGATGGTGTGTCAAAGCTCTCAGCAGCAAAAACAGGCACATGATGGTTCCTTTCCCTTCCCAGGACTGGGGGCTGCTAGTACATGGTCAGGGTTAGAAGGTTTAATTTACGTCCTCTGTTTGCCACTTACATAACTCAGCCAATTTCTCTCCCAAGCCTCAGTGTCTCCCAGCTGCCAAGCAGAGGAGCAGGACTCAATGATGTCTTAGATTCCTTCTACTTCTTTCATTCTGGGACTCCAGGTTTTCTTGCCAGAACTATAAATGACGTCCAGTACTGGAGACACAACCGGTCGAGTTGTACATTGGGAGCTTCTGGGGCAAGGCAGCAGGATACTATGACCAGTTCTGCTCAGTCTTGTGTTACTCTGTAGTCCATGGCAGGAATAGCACACAACGCTTCTGTGTTAAATCCATTAGCTTGTCAACAGCCTCCTGAAGCACTGACATGGGAAAGGATTCTGAGGACTTGTCCAGGCTCCATGGAAAAGCATGCCATAATTTATCAGTACAGGCATTCCTCACTTAACAACTGAGTTCCATTCCTAGGACTCGTGCTAGGAAGTCTGAGCAGCCATTAAACAGGGGTCGTTAAGTGAGGAGTGGCTGTAATGCTTATTGTGGGTAAGGGATTGGGGTGGCGGTACCTCTGTCTTATACTTTATAACCACAGTCCTCAGCTTAAGATCTCAAATCCTTTCCAGCTTTTATATCCTTATGACTTTTAATGAGCTCTTTGCTCTTGGCAAAATGTGCCCACTGTTCTCTGAGCCAGAACCCCTCCTTGCTGCTCTCCATCCTTCCAAAGCCAGCCTGGCCCCGATCCTCCAAACTCCTGAAGCACATGACTTGTACCACTCATGGGGTCCTAATTTCTTGGCTCATCTTATTAATTATCTTTTATACATAGCCGCCTCGCCTAGCTTGGCTGTGAAATGCTGAGGCACGAGTAGAAAGCCAAGCCCGGCAGGCCAGAGGGAGGAAGAGGAGGCTGAGGCCTGAGAATCGCCAGCAGGCTGGAAAGGCATTCGCAGAGTGGCCATAGGGCCAGACATGCAGGCAGACAAGCACATTGATGGGGGCCGGACAGGGCACATTCTCCCAGCGGCCTTCAACCCCGCACCCCAGCATCTTGCTCATCTTACCCTCATCCTGGCTCTACATGGAAGAAGAAAAGCGAGGTGAAGCCTGGGCAAGGCTAAGACACAAATCAGCAAGCCGGGGTCAAGGGCGGGAGGCAGAGGAGCATGTGGGATGGAAACAATGTACAATGTGAGGCCAACCTCCTTCCAAAAGGCATCTCTACCCCACACCTGCAACCTTTGGCCTCCAGCGGAAGACCACGCTCTTTCTCATAATTTGCAAGACCTCTGAGCTCCTCCCATTCACTGCAGCTACAGCCTCATCCTCTACTACCCAGTTACACCAAATCTCTTAGTGCTGAGGGCAGACCACGTTCTTGCCTTTCTGCCCCTCACCCCAATTCATTCCTTTTACTGGAATCCCCTCCCCCCACCACCTGATCTACTTGCCTGGCTGATTCCTACCTCCTGTCCCTGACCACATGAAATTTGGTTAAATGTGCTGCTTATGCATGCCCATAGCACCCATACTTCCGCCTGCACAGCACTCATGACAGCTGCGCGTGTGTGTAAGATGCATATGCACAGTTTAAAGACACATCATACAAGGGACAACTGTTTCCTTACCACCTGCTTAAGGAACGGTACATTGACAAGAACTTAGATATCTCTGTGTGCTCCTCTTTACCCACAGAGGTAATCCACTATCCTGAATTTTATTAATAATTTCCTTTCCATCAACCTAACTACCTGTTTAGTTTCAGTTTTAGCCAGTTTTGAATGCTATATAAATGGAAGCATATTGTCTGCATTCTGCAACTTGCTTCTTGCTTCATTTATTTTCATCACCATCATGTTCCATTGTATAAATATACAGTAGTTTATGGTCATTCAACTGTTGGTTGACAGTCTGGCTGTTTTCAGTATTATGAATAGTGCTCCATGGAACAACCTTCCATAAGTCTCTTGGTGCCCAAGAGCTGCGCCTCTCAGTGTACTTACACCATAGTGGAATTTCTGAGGCGAAGATTGGTTATACAGTCAACTTGCCTAGGAAAAGCGAAACTCTTCCAAAGTTAGTTCCCGAGTTCTGCTCCCACCAACACAGATGAGCACTTATGTTGTTTCACAATCTTGTCAATGTTTGGCATTGTCCAAGGTTTTAATTTTTGCCAAATCAATGGGTATGAAATTCACTGTCACTGCAGTTTTAATTCGTGGCTCCCTGATGACCAGTGACATGGAGCTTCTTCAGTTTATGCGCCCACGATCCCAGGCTGTGCGAGAAGGCCCAGGGCCAGCCTGCTCTCATTACGGATTCTCCCATGCCTTCAGAGGACCTGGCACAAGTAGCATCCTTGATAAATACTTACTGCCTGAATGAGGGACAATGAGTAGGACCTCAGTTCCGAATTATCCCCAATGCACTTTACTTGCTGCTCTCCCAGGTTTCCAAGGGTAGATATTTTGTTACTTGAAAGTACAGAGAAACATTCTTGAAGTCTGACAATGTTATTCTTCCATCAGACCCCACAGAAAAACACTCCCTGGGGATACAGCTTCCCAAGTCCTCTTTTTCCAATAAACACTGCCAAAGAATCTTTTGGACAGAACTGCTGCTTGGAAGAAAATGATGCTTTTTCTTGGAAGGTGTCCCTGAAAGGGTCTGATGGGGCGTCAGCTCTAAGGCACACTTGAAGATGTTTTCCTGCTTGATAGGGATTCTTCGCAACTATCAGAAGGCAGCAGGAGTCATCCGGCAGAATTCCAAGGAGAGACCAGCTGGCCTGGAATGTCTGGCAGCTTTTCACGAAGAAAAAGTTAAAGGCCATTTTGCAGGGACTTGAGATTTGCTGAACTAGCTGCTTTCCTACAGGAAACCCTGGGGGGTAAAGGCCCTGAGCTCAGCACACTAGCCCGTCACATTCAAGGGGCCCAGCTTCTCCCCAGACCCTCGTGCTCTGATCAGAAAGACTGGAGCCATGGGGCCATGTCCCCAGGGCAGATTTCGTGAGGCTAGCTTGGCAAACATGTGGTAATTTAAATTGGAGAGCATCTTTTAATGGTTCCGAGGAGAGTTTCTTCATGGTTACCTCAAATCTCCTATCAGCCAAAAGGCCTTATTAGTACTGTTCACCGGATATATGGTGATGGAAGGGAAGCTGATTCTGAGTGGTGGGAACATAATGCGATGCGTGGGTGATGTGATGTAGACTTGTACATCCGGAAACTATCTAATTGTTACCCATCAATGTCATCCCATTAAATTCAACAATAAAAAAAAAAAAATACTGTTCAAACTCAGGCTAGGTTAGACTCCAGACAAAAAGGAAGAAAAGAAAGAAGTCAGGCCTGGACATACTGGGGTTGGGGAAGCAGGGACAGGAGCAGGTGGGTCCCAAGGGCATGGCCGCCTCCTGTTGCTTATTAATATCTGTGTGTTCCTCTGCATCTCCCAGACTCCCCTGCAGTAAGTGGGGCCATGAGAGTCGCTCAGACCAATGGATGACAGAGGAAATGACAGCTGTCATCTCCGACCTAGGTGGGTAAAGTGTCTCATGTGGGAAGCCTGTGCGCACCTCTACCCCTCTCCCTCCCAATCTGCTGGATGTTTAAGCCAGGGTGACCTTGACGTTCAAAGATGAGGAATCCACAGGAGAAGCAACCGAGTCCCTCAGTTACCACTTGGAGAATAGCTGCCTTGGCGGGGCTTCCCACCCTTCATGCAACGGTGACAAAAGCAGAAAATAAACTTGTCCTGGGTTCAGCCTCTGGGGCTTGGGGGCTGCTCTCATAGCCTGTAGCCCCTTCCCTGATGAATACAACCTGCCAGTGTGTAAAGAGGCAAGGTGACTAGTGAGGCTCAGGCTTGGGCCCTGCAGCACTGATAACTGGAGGTTCAATCTATTGGGTGGGACTTTGTAGCAGAAGTTCCAGGCATGGGAGGAGATTGTCCAGAAACTGTCAGCCTCCTAGATCCAGGTAATGCGTCTGCTCAGAGCAAGACCCTACTAGAGGCTGAAGATAGGGAGGGCAGATTAAGTTTCAAGGGTTAAGAGAGGAAGCTGCTGGGAGTAGGCCCGTGTGAGGATCCTTGTGAAAGAGGCTGGTTCAAGTTCAGAGCCAGTGCAGAGCTCAGAGCACCAAGGGAAAAGTCAGCAGAGTGGGAGAGGAAAAGGCGGGGCTTGAGGATCATGAATGGCTCAGGGTTCCTCAGACAGCCACAGCTACCACTTGTCCACTAATCCCAGAACGAACCAGCAAGGCCAGAACGACAGCATACGTCCAGCCCTGGACAGGTGACATGGTCTACACATGGCTGACCCTCATAGGTTTCCACTGCCCAGTGCTGGGACGAGTGGCTCATCTCAGTCCAAGCATTTCTATGGAACCCAAATGATAGAAGCCCCAAGCTCAGAGGCAGAAGTATTGTCCAGTTTCCAAATCAGGGTCCCATTGACACGTGTGCTGTCTACTCTAGTCGCAACTTTGTTTTTAACTAAGACCCCTGGCCCCTTTACCATCACCGGTGCTGCCAGAGAATGATAAAGAGCTTGAAAGTCACAGGGACTCAAGGAGCAATTTCCTGAAATCCAAATGAAACCCTTCCATCCTCTAGTCTAAGAACCATTTTCATCAGATAACTTGGCCCATCCATCTCCGTGGGAGTGGTCAGAGCCCTCTCTAGTGAGCTGAGTCCCTTTGAATGATTGTAAATGCCTTCTCCTGTGAATGTATTCAGAACAGCCCATTCCACCCAGCTGCTAGTCAGAGCTGATCCCCTGGACTATGTTTAATTTATACTTTGCTCTATAAAGATGAACCACTTATTCATTTAAAGTGTTTCTTTTTTTATGTCTTTAATCAGTGGCTGTTTCTTTTCTTTCTCAGAAGTTTAATCTAATCAGAAACAAATCCCACACATATGAATGGCTCATCAGTATATCCCAGTCAAATTCAAATTGACTGTCCATACCAGATGGCCCCTCAAGAAGGTGACAATGATCCAAAAGATGACTCTTGGGACAAATGTCCAGAGAACATGTCCCACGATAAGTCAGGAGGATCCTTTCTGGAATGCAAGGCAACCAGGAGTCACTGGAGGAAACAATACACGCTGTCACCCCAGCATAAGGGCTGGCCATCTGACAGGTGACCCATATGTTACTGAGTGACAGGTGGGGAAGTTGGGCAGTGTGGCAGACCCTGGCACAGACACTAGAGGAAGGTGTGTGTCTGGCCCAAGTATTACCCCCACGTTCAGATTTGTGGGACCCTCGAAGTTATCATTTTTATCAGATGATAAAAATAAATCTGAGGGGAAGATGGGATGGCTCAGTGCGTTAAGCGTTCATTGTGCAGCCCTGGAGCCCAAGGATCGAATCCTGTCCCCGGCCCGTGTGGACCCATATGCTGAACTGGGGAGTGCCCTCAGTTCGGTTCTCACTGGGGTGAGACCCTGGCCCAGTTCCTGCCCTGTGCAGCCCCGCACCCACCTGTGGAATGAAACTATGTGGAAAAACCAATGATGTGCAACTATGGAGACTGTTCTGGGCCCTCCCCGTTCTCTCTGTCTCTGTCTCTGTATTTATCTCTCTCTCTCTCTGTCAAAAACAATAAAAATAAATCTTAAAAAATAAAATAAAATAAGTCTGAGATGCTGAATATGCTCTCACTCAGAAGGGATCTTCGTTTTAAGAAGCGTTCTGCTTACTTCGTTAGAATTCAGATTAAGGAAGCTGGTGTGCTGAGTCTTTGCCTAAAGAGATTTGCCCTTTTCGTACAAATCAAAATGAATTGTCAGCTTGGGTATCATCTCTGAAAGGCACCTACAGAAAACTCACATTGAAATGAGATTTATGAAAGAGATCAGCTTTGCAGTATAATGGAACCAAGGGGCACCTAACAGACTACTGCTCATCATTCCCAGGTGAGCAAACAGGTTCAAGGTCACATGATAATTTAGAAGCAGTGTAGGAAATGTACCCAAGACCTCTGTCTCTTGGGAGACAGGAGGGCAATGTGGTTTAGAGCACAAGCTATGGGATTAAATAGTCTTGGTATCAAATCCTACATGTTCTATTTTTTGGGTTGGTGACTTTATGCAATTTACCTCACCTTCTAATATGCAGTTTCCTTGTCTATGAAATGATGGTAAGATTCACCGTGGCTATAATAAGAGCTTTTTAGGCAGGAGGAAATACAACATTCCTCTGAGCTCGATATTTATATATCCAACTGCCTACATATCACCCCCACTTGTGTGTCTCTCTGGCATCACAAGCTTGCGTGGCCCAAAACCAAGTTCCTTATTTTCTTCCCTGCCTCGCCATCTGTCCCTCAGTCTTCTCCTCATCCACCTAATAGCCCAAGCCTGAAACCTATATAATTATGTAATTTATGCATAATTATGTCCTCTTCCTCCCCCTCCACATCTAATAATACATCAGCAAATGCAGTCAGTTTTAACCCCTAAATATAGCTTATATTTAATCATCTCAATCTGCACAGCCAACACCCTGGTCCAAGCCACCATTATTTCTCTGTAGACAACTCTATCAACAGCCTCCTAACAAGTCTCCTCACTCTAACCCTTATTGCTCTCCAATCCATCTTCTAAAATTATAAATCAGATCATGCCCCTTCTCTGCTTTAATGCAATAATTATTTATTGAGCACTTACTATGTGCCAGGCATTGCTGTATATGATAGGAATTTTGTCACTGAACAAAACATACAAAATCCCCTGTTTCCATTGTAGCACTTGCTGTGGACTAAATTGTGCCCTCCTCCACTTATTCATACGTCGAAGCCCTAACCCGTCTTGTGACTGTATTGGAGATAGAGGAGGTGAATAAGATGAAGGGGGGTCGTTAGGGGGGAGTCCTGATCAGACAGAACTGGCATCCTTCTAGCAATGGGAGAGAAACTAGAGCTCCCTCTACCATTTAAGAACACGACAAGGAGGCCTTCTGCAAGCTGGGGAGAGGGCTCTTCCCAAACCCGACCATGCCGGCACCCTGATCTCAGACGTCCAGCCTCCAGAACTGGGGGAAAAGAAATTTTCTGTAGTTTAAGCCACCTCACCTATGTTGTTTTGTGGTGGAAGCTCGAGTTGCCTAATACAGCACTTACTGCAATTTGTAACTATATGTCTATTGTTTTGTTCTCTTTTATTAGCTGTCTGTCCCATTATAACATTAGCTGCAAGGGGGAAAGGGCTGTGTTTACTTAAACATTTTGTATGTCCCATATTAAACACTGTGTATCCAAAGTCACATATGGTAGGCACTTAACAAATAATGTCAAATGAACAAACTGCATTAAATGTACACATAAAAGTGTAAGCTGAGCGACCATATGTCCTGGTTTGTCTGTGACAATATTGGTTTATATCTGTTGTTCCAGTGTAATTATTAGTAGTACCCTCTTTCACTCTCAAAAGTGTTCTAGTCTAAGTCATAAATTGTAATTTATTTATGTATTTATATATGCCAAATTTATTACATAAGGCAAACCTGATCTTAGAGACACTGAAATCCAAAATATCTGTGAAGTCACAGTATTACTATATTTTCTCTCCCCTGCTCCACAATTTCTTTACACGCTACAATTTCAGTGCAGTGAAAATTATTTGAGACAGTCACTCCGGCTGAGCAGAATTGGAAGCCGGTGTGCAGAACTCAGTCAGCACTGCACCATGGCTAGGCCCCCCACCAGGGATGCAAAGGGGTCAGGGACAGACCCTTAGACTTTCCCAAACTAGACAGAGCACAGACACGGAGAGAGACAAGAGCTAGCGGAGTAAATGCTGTTCCCTGGGGTACTAACACCAGGGTTAACTCCTCGTTGTCAGGACGTTCTTTATATTCAGGTGACCTTGCTGGAAAAAGGAACTTGTGTGGATGGGTAATTTCTGCAAACCGCCACCCACATGTATTGGGAAAATGTCCTCATCATAACCCTGCCCCTCGCATCGCTTTACAAAATAAAAACCATTCGTAACAGGAGTAGACGTCTCTGTACTTCCCTTCTGCAATTTCAGATTTTTATATCAGGTCTTGCCCAAAGAGAACCAAAGTCTGAACGATGGTGTTGGTGTTGATGATGGGGAGCAGAGAGAGGGGGAGGAGCCCATGCTCAGCTTCTCAGCTTTTAGGCTCAGTCATTCTGACCAACTAACTCAGGCTTTGCCTGGTGGTCCTTTTCTGGGAAATTAGAACTGTGATGTAATGGTGGCAAAGAAGCTGCCTTCTTGGACAGTATACAAAGCAGCAGGGAGACTCCACTAAAGAAAAACAATATATAAGAAAAGAAAAAGAAAAGGAGAGACAGAGAACTCTCTGGAGCCCTTTAACATACATTGCTGACCCCCAGACTTACTTTTTTACTGTAATTTTTGCTTTTATCCCCAAGTTGGGAAATTAAACATTGATACATTACTATTATCTATTTACAGCCTGTCATCAAATTCCATTAATTGTCTCAATAATGGTCTTTATACTTATTTTCCCCCTTGGTTCCATCTTTTTAAGAAGATAAAATTTTCTTTCCGTTAGACTCCCCAAACCCTCTATCAATTGTCACCTTTTCAGAATAGTTTATACACCTCACTTTTCTATGTCTCCCTCCCTCACTGAACACAACTTTAAAAAGCGCACGTGCAAAGGCCCTTCCAGAGTAAAATGTCCATGGGTGCTCTCCCTCTTCTTCGCCCCACCATTTCTATTAGAGCTAATTGCTTCATTGTTTAGGTTTTGAATTGCTTTTTTCTTTAGGGATTAATTTTGCAGTATCTTTACTAACTTTTACAATGTTAAACTTTTACAATGTACTGTTAAATGGTGTCTGTTCAGCGGCTGGATTGCAATTGTAGTCACTCCATGGCTGCTAGACATAATATACTATGGCAAAGACACCTCCCTCTTAAAGTTTCCAGATGCCTTTGGCTGGGCATGACAGAAGAACTGGCTCTCAGATGCTTGGGGCACCAAGCTTTCCTCATACATGAATATCACAAAAAGAAAAGACATTCAAATCCTGAAGGTTTAGGGATTCCGGGATGGCTCAATGATTGAGCGCTTGCCTCACAATGGCAAGGTCCATGGTTCAATTCCCAGCCCTGCCCCGTGCAAACTCATTTACTGAACTGCTAACAGCAAGGATGGCACAGTGGTGAAGGTTCCCACCTCCCACGCAGGAGGCGCCCAGTTCAGTTCCTGGCCCATGTGGCCCCACATCTACCTGTGTAGAATGAAACCATATCACAAATAATGACGTACAACTATGGAGACTGCTCTGGGCCCTCTCCCTTCTCTCTCTCCCCTCTTCTCTCAAACAATAAACTAAGTATATATATTTTTTAAATCCTGGAGGTTTAGGCTTCATAGGCCCCAGATTTTTCAGACCTCAAGGGCCCTGGGAATTTCAGGACCCATAGCCCCAGGAGGCCACACCTAATGGCACACATTCCACCAAAGTAGGGCGAGCTATAGCTTACCACCTCCGAGGAAACAAAAATACGAATTGCTATTTCAGGGTCATACTTTCCCAGGACTCTGGCGCTGGGCCTCTGACTACAAGCAGGCATCAGGCCATCATTTTCCAAGGCCTCTGTCTCCCTCCAATCACAGTCAAATAAAATTTCTAAGCTACCTGCCTCCTTTCAGTCTCTATCCACTCCTTCCTTCACCAATTGATCCCCCAAAACCCTGGAATTTATTTGTAAAAAATTATGTTTGGGGATGCTGGGATGGCTCAGTGGGTTGAGCACTCACCTTGCAGCCTTGGGGTCTGAGGATCAAGTCCCAGCGCCAGCTCGTGTGGACCCATATGCTGAACTGGGGTGTGCTTCCCATGTGGGAAGCCCCTGGCCTCATTCTTGCCCTGCATGGCCCTGTGCCCACCTTGGTGGAATGAAACTATGTCAAAAACTGATGACGTACAACTATGGAGACTGCTTTGGACCCTCCCCCTTCTCTCTGTCTCTCTGTCAAAACAACAAAGTAAATTTTTTAAAAATTGTGTATTTATTCTTACATGTTTAAACTTCAGTCACCTTCAAAGTCCTCTCCGTTTGATGCAATATACCTATCGAGATGCTTTTTCCACTGCTCAGAACATTCACTGAACTCTTTGTTTGTGATGCCTTTTAGTGCTTCTGCCATGTTTCTGTTTCACCTCTTCCACATTAGCAAAACATTTCCCTTTGAGGACTTTTTTCTCATCCGGAAACAAACAAACAAAAGCCACTCAGGGTGGTATCGGGTGAACAGGGAGGGTGGGGCATGGGGGTCATGTCAATTTTTGGTCAAAAACTGCTGAACACTCAGCGCGGTATGGGCAGGTGTGTTCTCCCATCATACATTGCTCGTGTAAATCACCCATCATGAAATGGGCAAACACGCTGAAAAAGTCTCCAAAAAGAAATCCACTGAAGCTGAACACAGTCTCTCACAATGCCAGCTGGATGCAGATGGGTTCCTAGAACACTCACCTAGCAGGGTGGAAGGGTGGGGGGCTGTGCTCCAAGGGCCCATCCTCCAGAAGGCAATTCCACCCTCCAGAAGGTAATTCCACCCCCAGAAGGTAATTCCTTTTTTGCCCCCCCACCCCCTTGTACTGCACCCTGTGACTCAGCCTGTCCCCTCAAAGGTCTTCTTCCAGGTGCACCCGTGTACCCATGTACCTTTTCTCCACATTCTCATGTAAATGGTGGCAATTTAGAGGCTCTGGCATTAGACACGACTGTGTTCAAATCAAGCCCCACCACTCTTTCTCTGTGGGACCTGGGCAGGTGACTCAACCTCTCTGAGCCTCAGTGTTCATATTTATAAAATGAGGAGAATAATTCTAGCCTCTTGTGGTTCTGGGGAGGAATAAATGACATACAGCATAAACTCACTAGATTGTAAGCTCTTGGAGGGCACAACTTAGATTATTCTGTTCATCACTCTATACTCAGTGTTTACAGTGTCCAGCATTAAATACATAGATGCACTAAGCACAAAATAAACACTTGCTAAATGGTAGCTACTATCATTACCCATATTTTCCGGCATATAAGACGACCCCCTAATTTTACAGTTAAAACATAGGTTTAGGCCTATATTCGCTGTATAAGACTACCCCCCACTTCCGAGGCAACACCAGTTCTTTTTTTAATTAAATTTTTAATGAATGACATTTTTCGAACATACCGTAAT
>PVKE010017471.1:0-30707 GCA_004027555.1 Craseonycteris thonglongyai
TCATGTTGTTGTGGATCTGAAGATATCGCAGCATAATAATCTAATTCATGAGTGTTTGGAACTGGCAAGGAATTCTATATAAATTCAAGGTATGACATTTTTCTCATTTTTGTTTTAGTATACACTTATATCGATGAAAAGAGTGCTATTTATTATTTCCTTGCAGTGAAATTTTAAGTCTGAAAAGAATATTTAATCTTGGTTAGCATCCCTATAAAGTAGATGATAAGGGTGCTGATGAGATTAGAAACCCTGCTCTGTGAATAAAGAGTATCTAATGGCCTTTTTTTTTTTTTTATCATCATCTTGATATTTTTAAATTCACCTTTTCTAAAAATGATAGATTAATTGTACTTGGTTTAACTGAAATTCAAGCAGCGACTAACAGAAATAAAGAAGCAAGGTAAAAAAAATCCAAAAACTACAGAATTTCTTCTATTGTAACTCAAAGTTTACAAAGTAAAAGGAGCACAGTTTCTTACATTGTAACTCGAAAGTCAATTTTTAAATCATACTCCTTGAATCATTACTTCTTTTTTTCTTGGCTATTAGGCACTTTTAAGATATCCTTCTAGTTCAAGAGATCTTGATTAATCTTCCTTTTATAAAATAAAGCTCTATAGATTGGCCTATGCCATTAATCAGTTAACTTGATACTGCTTTATTTTGATTGCTGCTGCATGTGTGTTGGATTATCTTCTGAACACAACTGAATGATCCTTGGAAGCAGAATATAAAGAGAATTCCTCAAAGATGTAAGGAGGCTAAAATGTGTTAAGCAGAAAAAGACGCAGAAACTAGTATGTATGAGAAATACTGAATATTATAGGAATTAAGCAAGTTTCTTCGGAGAGGAACTTCTCCACGCCTCTGGTGCAATAGTTAGAAGTTGTAGCTCTGGAATCCGGCTGTTCAGCTCATATCCCAATTCTGTGAAGAGCTGTGTGACCTTTGACCTTGTAAATGCTTACGGTACCTTTAATGTGTCTTTGTTTCTAGACTGTAAAGTGTGTGACTTCATACAGTTTTCATAAAACATGAATGAATTCATGCATGTACAATTATTATTAATATGTAATTGTGAGTGTATATACATATATAACATTTCTTTATCCATTTATCTATTGATGGATACTTAGGTTATTTCCATACTTAGCTATTGTGAATAATTCTGCAATGAACATGGGAGTATAGATACCTCTTTGAGATAATGATTTTGTTTCCTTTGGATATGTGCAGGGAAGTGGGCTTTCTGGGTCATATGGTAGTTCTATTTTTAGTGTCTTAGGGAACATCCATACTGATTGCCAGTTTGCTTTCCCATCAACAGTGTACAAAGGTTCTCTGTTTTCCACATCCTTACCAGTATTTATCTCTTATCTTTTTGATAGTAGATAACCTAGCAGGTGTGAGGTTGTAGCTCACTGTGGTTTTTGATTTGCATTTCTCTGATGATTAATGATGATGAGCACCCTTTCATGTACTTGTTGTCCATCTGGTGTCTTCTTTGAAAAAATTGTCTATTCAGTTCTCTTGCCCATTTTTAAATTGGATTATTTATTTATTGCTATTGAGTTGGCTGAGTTATTGTGTATTTTGACTATTACACTCTTAGATATGTGGCTTTCAAATATTTTCTCTCAATACTTAGGTTGCTTTGAAATTTGGTTGATGGTTTCCTTTGCTTTGCAGAAACTATTTAGTTTGATGTAGTCTTGTTTATTTTTGCCTTTGTTGCCTTTGCTTTTTTTTTTTAAGTTAAATTTATTTGGGTGACATTGATTAATAAAAGGTATAGGTTTCAAGTGTACAATTCTATAATACATAATCTGTATATTACATTATGTGTTCACCACCCAAAGTTAAATTTTCTTCCTTTACATATATTACCCTCTTCTACTATCCTCCCTCTCCCTTTATCCTTTGGTAACCACTAAACCGCTATCTGTACATATGAGTTTTTGTTTGTCTTGATAATTTGTTTTTTCAGTTTTTAAAATTAGTTTCTGGCATATAGAACAACATAGTGACCAGATATTTACATTACTCACAAAGTGAGAACCTCAATAAGCCTACTACCCACCCAACACCGTACATAGTTATTAGAACATTATTGACTATATTCTCCATGCTGCACTATAACTCCCAATGACAATTTAAAAAAAATTATAGTTGACATTCAATATTATTTAAATATTAGCTTTAGGTATACAGTGTAATGATTAGACCTTTATATAATTTATGAAGTGATCCTTCCCAATAAGTCTACTAACCACCTGATACTACACATAGTTTTTATGATGCTATTGATTATATTCCCTGTCATTTACTTTATATCTTTGTGACTCTCCTTTAGCTATCAATTTGTACTTCTTAATCTCTTCACCTTTCTCACCCAGTCCCCAAAACTTCCTCCCATCTAGTAACTATCATTTGTTCTCTGTATCTATGGGTCTATATCTATTTTGTTTATTTTGTTTTTTAGATTCCACATATAAGAGAGATAATATGGTATTTATCTTTCTCAGTTTGATGTATTTCACTTACTATGTAATACCCACTAGGTCCATCCATGTAGTTGCAAATGATAATATTTTATTCTTTTTTATGGCAGAGTAATAGTCCATTGTATATATGAGAGTTGTCTGGAAAAAAATCCAGCCATAAATGCCTCTGTTTTTCATATTCAATGGCTGGATACATTCCAGAAAGCCCCTGTTTGTGTACTACAATTTCTTTATCTCTTTGTCTATTGATGGGTACTTTGGTTATTTTCATATCTTGGCTATTGTAAATACTGCTACAGTTAACAGATATGCAGTGTACAGCTATCTTTTCAAATTAGTGTTTTGAATTTCTTTGGATATATACCCAGAAGTGAAAGCCTTTGCTTTTTGTATCAAATCCAAAATAATCATTGGCAAGACCAATGCCAAATAGGGAGCTTACTCCCTATATTTTTGACTAGGAGTTTTATTGATTCAGATCTAATGTTCAAGCCTCTAGTCCATTTGAGTTGATTTTTGGTGCATGATGTAAGAGAGGAGTCCAGTTTTATTCTTTTGCATGTGGTTGTCCAGTTTTCCTAACACCAATTATTGAAGAGATTATTCTTTCCCCGATTAGTATTCTTGGCAGCTTTGTTGACAATTAATTGACTATGTATGTGTAGGTTTATTTTTGGCTTTCTATTTTGTTGCATTATCTAGATATCTACTTTCAGGTCAATACCATACTGTTTTGATTAGTATAGCTTTGTAATATACTTTGAAGTCAGGAAGAATGATGCTTTTAGCTTTATTTTTCTTTCTCAAGATTGCTTTTGCTATTTTGGGTCTTTTACCATTGACTTGTTAAAAAGCTTTGGTCAGCTGTCTTATAAAATGTCTCTTTCATCTACTTGTTTTTTTCACCATGTTGATTAACTTGCTCCTCTAGTCTCTCTTAGAAATGGAAGTTAGGCCCAGAGGGTTTTTTTCACAGCCATGTTTTTTATTGCCTTTTAAAGGATCAGCACCATAACCAAATATTAAGAATTTTAAGTGGATTCATTGGTATCCAGGTAGTTTAATGTACACATATAATCATTTCAGGTAGTTTAATGTACACATATAATCATTTTACTACATTAGAGTCAAAATTTAAGTCCCAGTTATTCCATGTAAATGTCTTGTTGAAATTTCATTTAAATGGTTGCTATTTTCCAGGGTTTTAAAAAAGTAAAATCAATGAAGATTTAATTTACTTCAAATATTTTTTGAGTATCTATTCTAGGCTAGGCATTAAGGATAAGGAAGTTATCCTGCTTTCATGGAATTTACAATGTGGAATCTAACAATAATATTAAAAAAATATTTTACCCTTTCCTTTGCTGCCTCTTACATTTTTGCAAGTTGATTCTGTAAACCATTTCTGGTGAAAAAAGTCAGCTTCCATCTTTAATTTGAAGACTCATCTACCTTCATACACAAAAGAAGAATGCTGTCCTTGTCTATTGTACATCAGGACTTTCATCACCCAAACATTCCAAGGTGAGGAAAGAAGTTTTTAGGAAGAAACTAAAATCTAGTTTCAGTCTCCCAAAATTTCATTTCTATGATATCAGATGAATCCAGCTTTGATCTTAGGAATGAAGTTAAACTACAGCATCTATCAACTATCTAGCATTATCTCTTTATGAACGCATCAGCCTTTAACCATTTCTACTAAGAATGTCCAAATCCAAGTCCTCTTGATTTTTCATGGGTCTGCAGCAGATGTTCTAATGGCTTTTGCAGTGCCACTTCTGGGCTATTACACAAGGTGCTGAAGACCCAGGCCTCAATAGATTCCATCTTCAACCTGCCTACAACTAACGAGAGAAAGCCTACGCCTGATGGGGCAGTACATATAGATGGAGGGACACAGCCAACATACTTAATCTGGCAGGAGGTATTGAATAAATACCCCATCTTCATTCTCCTATAACCTCTGATCTCCTAAAATGTGTACTATGAGAAGGAAGCTTTGTCTCATTTATTTATGTGCATAGCAGAAATAGTACCAGGCATATAGGAAGTGATCCCCCCACCCCAATGTTGTTTAGTGAATATAGGAATAAGTGAATGAATGAAAGAATGGATAGATAAGTGTAATAGACTCATAGGACTTGTATTGATTTCCTTAGTTGATTCTTTGCCTTACTAATGCATATCAGTGCGGTGAGATCTCATTATGTTATTTTTAGAAAAAATGATCAATGAGAACATTGTACCAGAGCACCCTCATTGGGACTTTTGAGTTGAACATATTACTTAGCAAATGCTAACACGGGAACGTGAGGATATTTAGTGAACCTGCTGAAGTCAACACATTAATGCAACTGAAACCAATAGAGAAGCAGCTATCTATTAACCTCGACATTGTGGGGTCTATAAAAGCTTTTACCCACCATTGGGTTTTGTAATCTGTAAAATAAATCAAAACATAATAACACTTAACCTTGAAAACCTTTTGATTACCTCCCGGGGGTTAATTTTCTTGAAGGCAGCATAATGTGTTAGAAAAAACTAGTGTCCTGAATTAAGCAAAACTTAATACCAAACCCTTGTTCTGCTATTATCTAGTCATATAACATGAGGAACTTACTTAAAATTTTTTAATAATTTTGATTTTATCATTTGCTAACCTGAAATAATCTCACTTGTTTTTTAGTATTGTGTCAAAAATTGAAGGAGAAAATCAAGATTCCTGCACATAAAATATGTTCTATGTACGCAAGTTTACTGTTTTCCTTGGGGGTTCATTCATTTTATAATATCTTCTTTTATTTCTGTTTGTATTATAAACTTATGGAAAATTCTTGATGTTATTATATTGTTGATGAACCTAATTAGAATCAATTTCAATAGGCTCTATTAAAAAGGGAAAAGAAAAAATGCATGTTTTTATGTAACTATATCCCTCTTTTTGTTTATTTTTTGAACCTGAGATCTAGAAATCATTCTCATCCTGAGATGGTAATAGTCACAAACTCAATTTAAAAATTAAAGTAAAGATAAATTATCAGAGTTCATAGAAATTTTCATTCCTCTGTGCAAATGGCAATATTAAGCAAAAGTCCTAGATTTCTTTTATAAAAAATGTATATATTTTCACAGCATTATTATATTTTTCCTACTGTAAAAATAAATGCATCCAATTTTTGAAATTTTCTATTCTTAGTAGATTTCTATCTTTTAACAATACTGTTTTGTGACATAAAATAAAACAACAGTAGATTTCATGAATTTTATTCTTTTTGTAAAGGATCAGATTCAGCATTGAGTTAAAATGAGTTAAGGAGATGCTGGGATAGCTCGGTGGTTGAGTGCTTGCCCCACAATCATAAAGTCTGGGGTTCAATTCCCAGCCTTGGCCCATGCTACCCACTATGCTGAACTGTGGTGCAACTGGTAGCTGCTGGGATGACTTGGTGGCAAAGGTTCTCAACTGCCAATGTGGGAGGCCCCCAGTTTGGTTCTCACCCTGCATGGCCCACATCTACCTGTGTGAAATGAAACTATGTCACAACTAATGATGTACGACTATGGAGACTGGCTCTGCCCCCGCCCCCCGCCCCCCACCCCCCCGACACACACACACCTTCTCTCAAAAAATGAAAAATAAATCTTAAAAAAAAAATGAGTTAAACACTTATTGGAAGGTAAGTTGTTTCTTTGTGGGGACTGGGGGTACAATTCAGTTTTCTGGAAAGGTAAAAGATAAACGAGGATATAAAAGAACAAAATGTGTGTTATATTAACTGGTGCTTTATGAAAACAGTGATTTATTCCCGATATAATTTATTATTTATTTTTAGAGGATAAGGCTTTTAAGTCTTTTTATTATACAAACTTTTATATTATACATACACACACAAACCTCTTTGTCATTAATGTTATAAGAATTATTTGTTGTGGGGAAGCTGGGATGGCTCAGTGGGTTAAGCGCTCACTTTGCAGCCCTGGGGACCAAGGATTGAATCCCGGCCCTGGCCCCTGTGGATCCATATGCTGAACTGGGGTGTGCCTTCCATATGGGAGGCCCCCAGTTTGGTTCTCACCCTCTGGTTTGGCCCCTGACTAGAGGGGGTGTACCTCCCATGTGGGAGGCCCCCAGCCCAGTTCCTGCCCTGCACAGCCCCTACCTACCTGTGTGGAACGAAACCATGTTGAAAAACAGATGATGTACAACTATGGAGACTGCTCTGGGCCCTCCCCCTTCTCTCTGTCTCTCTCTGTCACTGTCAAAACAAAATAAATCTTAAAAAAAAAGAAGAAGAATTTGTTGGGAAACTTCTATCTCAACTTCAAACCATAGTGTGGTGTGGTTGGTTCCTTGAAGCTAAGCTATGCTCCCCTCAGGATTCAGGTGTGTCCAGATACATCTGTCAGGTGGCCTGATATTCTCCTAGCAATAGGGACTGAGGAAAAGACCTAGTCATAAGGGAAGGAAGAGTCTAAGTGCCTCAGCTTGGTCCAGGGATAAAACTAGTATCTGTTTACTGGAGAAGCTAAGGGCCCAGGGGAAGGAAAATGGGAGTGGGATTGGGGATGAGGCAGATGCAGAAATGATTTTGGGGTGCTAGAGGAGAATCAGAAGTCCACCTGTCTCATGAGTGAACAATGCCTTCCTCCAGGAGGGAGAGCTGCAGGACAGGGTTATTAAGGGCTTCTGTGATGCTATTCTACCTAGATATTCTACCAATCAAATACAGGACTGCACATTATTGTCCATCCCTCTTTTCTGGTGGGATTGTTTCTAATAAGGGAAAATGTTTTTGTTCCCTCTTGGGCAGGTTTGAACTTGTAGACAGTAGAAACTGAGTGGTGCTGGTCAGCAGAATCTATAACCCTTGGCCCCAGTGGGTCACATGTGCGGATGGGGAAGGAAACGGAGAAGCAGCAAAGATGGTATTTCTTCTGCAGCAGGAGAGCTATGCCACTAGCCTTGTTTTACATCTTGCGAACCTTTACAATTTGTGAGAAATGACCCATCTCCACTTAGTGATATCATTTGATGTAGACATTTCTTATTTTGAAGGCTAGCCTATATATTTTTGAGGTAGATTATTTAATAAGATTTACTTACCAAAATTTGAGAATTTTGTTTTGAACAAGTCTTTAGCTTCAACAAAATGAACTATTTGCAGAAGCTGTTGAAATATGTAGCAGAATGTAACTCTCCAAGTAATCTGAAAATGTTGAGAAAAACACATGACTTATTGCAAATATTGCCCCAATTCACACATTCTAGTCTCCTAAGATGAGATCAATCAGCTTATCAACTTTCTATTACCCACTTTACAATCTCAGAGAAAGATCATTTCCCCACAAACAATGAAAAATAGTTTGTAAATGTCTATACATCTATACTATATATATATCGCTGTCTAACCTCTTGAGGAGTGCTTGCTAGAAAAATCTTTTTGGAAAGCAGGTCATTACCTTCTTTAAGTTGTTTGAAGAACATTGTGCCCAGATTTCAAATCTCACAAAATATATTTCCCTTGCTACAGAGCAAGTACTTTGTTTTTCAGTGTTTCTGTGAAGTTGTTATAAGTCTGACACATGATGCATGTGAAATGTTCAGATGTTTGGCAGATATAATGTAACTATCATGATTGAAACCAACCAAGAAACGCATTTTTCAGTATTCTTCAGTTCCCTATATGAAAGATTTTGACCTACATCATCAATTTAGAATTATACAGCTTCACGCTGAATTTCACTAAGGGTTACCAAGTTCATGAGTAGGTCCAGAAAGAATTCTTTGCAATTTTTCTTTGCTAAAAATAAACTTTGCATGAATCTTTTCTAGTTATGTTTGCCAAACTATCAGAAGTAAAGGAAAAAGTTTTGTGGGCCAAAACTTTCCATAAAACAGATATTTGTTGAATCAATGAATAAATAGGAAAATTTAGGTGTGGATTTACTGGGCAGCCAATAAATGAGCTTTAGCAAGGTATGCATATGGTCTTAGGATTTTGAAAAATTTGCTAAAGTTGTACTTTCTAAGAGCTAAAATCTTATTGCTGTTTCTTTTTCTCTGATTTCCCCTCTATCATCTGTCATATTAATGACACTGGAGATGCTGTGGACAGTTTGAGAATATAAGAGGAATAGAAATTCAGACTCTATAGCAGGATGATTACGTGGTTTGCAAATACTTCTTCACATAGATGAAGCATTGCTAGATATCACTGCAATAATGACTTTCAGTCTATTACTGCCTCTGTGCCAACTTACCCAAGATTATGCCAGGAAAATCCAGTGTTAAAGACATCATGGTGATTCAAAAGTTCCCCATAGTCCTTGGTATCAGGCATGTGTGGGTAGCAGAGAAGATACAAAATTAAAAATGTGAAAGCTAGAAGTTAACTTAGGAAAATATTTCAAACATTAGAACGTTTAAAATCTTAGGTAGAGGATTCAAGTATCATCGATAACTGGTCAGAATGACTTTTTTTTTTTCAGTAACATTTGCTTGTAGAACATATAATTATGAATATACCATACTTTTTGATTTTTAAGTGGGAAGTTCAGAAATTTATTAAAATTTATAAAGACACAAACATTTAGCATTACTATAAACAGTGACTACATCTGTAACAGCTCATATATGAAGGAAACATGATAGAAGAGTTTCTCAAATTTGAAAACTTTTTTAAAGGTCATATAATCTTACCAATATTGAGTTATGATGCTAAAAGGAACTTAAAAATCACATATAATAAAACAAAATTTTAATGAACCAGGTTATAGGAGAGATTATCTATTTATTCTTTCCATAGAAAATATTATAAAATAATTTTCCCATGAAGAGTTAGAGTATACAGCCAAAACAAGGTAGAAAAAAATGCTCTAGAGGAGTATCGTACAGCTAATATCAATGCTATCTTGTTTTTCTGTATTATGTAATATTTGTCTGTTTGTAATATCTGCAAGTTGTGGTGGTTTCATATCTCATTCTAAATAAATGGTAGCTTTTAACCAAATTTCGTATTTTTTATTAAGAAACCTCCTCAAATTCTATAAGCTTTGGGCTCCCCAAATCTGATATGCCCCCTGTAGATGCAAATGATCACAAACTCTTCACAAAAGAAGGTTTTGGAAGTATCATTTGCATACAATGAAATGCATACATTTTCAGTACAGCGTTTGATGACGTTTGACAAATGTAAATATATGAGTAGCTACAGCGCCAATCAAGATACGGAATATGTTATTCACCTCAAATGATTCCCTTGTGTCCCTTGTAAGTTAATATTCACTCTTCACCCCAGCTCTAGGCAATCACCGATCTGCTTCTATCATTGTAGGTAAGAGTTATCTTTTCTACAGTTTCACATAAATTAAAGCACATAGTACGTACTCTCTTGTGCCTGGCTTCACAGATAGTCATCCATGGTATTAAAAGAATCAATAGCTAATTCCTTCTCATTGCTGAGCAGTATTCCTTGAGAAACATTTGAGGTATGCCTTTTTTTCTATTATGAGTAAAGTGCTATTCATGGACATGTCTTTCTATGGACATATGTTTCTATTTCTCCTATGTAAATAATTATAAGTGAAATTGCTGGGTTTTATGGTCAATATATAGAGGTATGAAATGGTAACATTTAATTATTTTAACTTTTAATTCATTAATATCTAGCTCAAATTTTCATGTGTGAATTCAATAAATACTTATTGAATGAGCTGTGCAAGATACAAGGGAATTATAGACAAATACAACACATACCCCACCCTAAAGCACACAGAAAGAAATTCAAAAATTTCAAACAAGGAATATCTCAGGATCAGAGGTCAGGAGCGATGTAAAGTGGGTCTTAATGGAGATACGGAGTCCATCAGGCAGGCCCGGGGGGAGGACATAGCAGTTGGGGGAATTTCCATGTGCCAAGACATGGCATATAGATAAAACATGTAGCATGATATATCTGGGAAGCTGCCAGTGGTGTAGTATTGCAGGGAAAAGAATATTAGATGAAGATACAGAAGAAAGCTGGGCAGATCAAGGAGGACCTTTAATACTATGGAATCATATTTTTTTTTTCTCTGCAAGGTCTTATCTCACCCCATGTACAGTTAGCTAATCACTTCTTTCTTGTAACAACATTTGGAACACATCTTGTGTAATCTTTATGTATCTATCTTCTCCCCTATACTATGAGTTCCTAGATGCTGTTGCTATCTTCAGCATGTAACACAATGCCAGGCACTTATTAGGGTATTAGAAAATTATAGTTCAAGCAAGAATGAATGATCAGATGAGAAAGAATAAAGTGATCTGCATTCTCTGTCAGTGAGCAGGTTCAAAAAAAAAAATTCTTCTTTACCAAAGACCTATGAAATGTCCTTGGTGAAGACACATTAGAAATACGTATTTATTTTTCCACAGAAACCAAGTCATATATATAATCTTTTTATGAGCTTGATTTATTACTTTCAATTGTCTTTATGATCAATACTAATTTCATGGCATCATTGACTTAAGAGGGATCTGCATAAATGGGTAAGATAGTTGAAAAGAATGGATCAACTGTGCTGTGATTTCCTTAATTTTGTGATAAAATTGGCTTTAAAATTGTAGTGCTAAAACAAACAAACAAACAAAACAACAACAAAAAACTGTGCTTAAGAGAAGCTAGAAATCTTTACATATTGTGAGTTATCCATTCTTATGGCCATAAATTGATGCTGTATTTTCTAATGAGTGTTTTTATTTGTGCTGGAGTTCATAAAATTCTATTATTTTTATGAACTTTATTTATGCAGCTTAAACAGCTGAGTCCATCTTCATTTACCTGAAAGTGTATGTTTTGGCAATTTGTTTTAATAATAAATAGTATTTATTTTATTGCTCATGCACTTTGGTAATGGCAAAATAAATACTGAATGGGAAAAGAAGGTAGTCTGAAAAATAAGGAAAACAGTTTAGAAAAATAGATTGAAAACAGAACTAACGAGGAGGGAGATTTGGGATGTTCTGAATTATTAATGAATTAAAACTGGAGCAGTTATATAATTAGTCACTTAAATCAAGATACTTCTGAATGGGAGGGACACGGTGACTAATTAATTATGCCAAGACAGTCATTGGTATGTGAGCTGTCCCAGGCAAACGAAGAAGAATGGTCACCCTAGTTAAAGTACTTTTTCCTAATCTTTGTTTCAGATTGTTACCACTTCTTATTGCTGCCTTATATAGTACTAATTGGTATGTATAGAACTTTTTAGAGTTCCCCACATACACTTTTCTGAATAAGATGGTCATCATTGTCCAACAAAGAAGAAATTATTTTTCAAATTGCTACAGAAGCATAAAGATACCGACCTCACATGGTAATTGACATGGATAACAGTCAGTGAGTGGATGGTTGGAAGTTTTTTCATCAAATTATACCATTTTTTTTAATTTGAAAGGAAGAACATCTCAATCTTTCTCAGGTGTGCATGTGCTCATGTAAAAAAATTTCATTCTACAAACATGGACTGTGGTCCATAAGTCTCTGAGGGATGTTGGAAATATAATGGTAAGTCAGATCTGGTTACTGATCCTAAGAAACTGAGAGTGGAGACGGATAGTGAGCTGAATGTTTGTGAGAACAACTTTGTGTGTATGTGTTCTGAAGGTGCTTCGTGGGAGAAGTTGAAAATATAGTTTTAACAGTGTAGCATAGCAGAATTAAAAGTGGAGACTTCCAAAGAAAGATTTGATAAAGCAATGCCTATTGAGATGCATATGTTCTTTTATGCTTGTTGTTTTACTTAATTAACAATATTCCTCTTTCCTAATTTCCTAGCATAAATTTGCTGGTTTTGGGAAAACTTTGATAATCCTTAGTGTTCTTCTATAGTTTGAACTCAATTTGTAAGCCTGATCTCGCTTTTGAAGTATTTAAAAAAATATGTCTTAGAATCTATTTTTAAAAAGCAATTTGAGTTTTATTGATCTGCAGAGCTTGAGTTTAGAATGCACAGATAGGCACTTAAATGCATTTTGGTAATAAAGGTTTCAATATTAGACGGATTGAGAGTTATTAAAGAGAAAATTGAGTTTTAGAATAAATCTGTTGTGAGATTAAGAAGGTAATTGTAATATTTTGGGTTTGTATATTTGGTGAGGATGCACTATTTTGTGTTGTTTTACTTTTTCACTTTTATACAACAATTAAAGCATATTGATGTTTATTCATTCAACACACACTTATGGAAAATGACTACTTGGTGGATAAGGAAGATATGAATGTAAATAAGACAGAGTCCTCTCTTTTGCTTGTATTTTATTAAAGAAAGAGAAATGTGCAAACACATAAATGCTGCAAAGTGTTTTACTAGCCAGTGTAATGGCTTAAAAGGGAAGGTTCTAGCGTCTTTAAATCACAGGTTAGAGTATGAATTGGCCAAGCCATGTAACCCTGGTTAGTTTATTTGAACTGTTCTCACTTCATTTATCTCTAGACTGTACTTTTTTAGTACTTACTTTATGGGATGACTGGGAGTATTAAATGATTACATAAGTGCTTAGCCTAATGCCTGGTACTTAAAATGCTCAGAGAATGCTAGGGTAAGGTGACCAGACGTCCAGCTTTTGGTGGGACAGTCCCGATTTTTAACAATTTGTCCTGTGTCTCACAGCGTTTTAAAAACGTCCCGATTTTTGGAAAGAATGCATGACAAGCTAGGGAATGGCGGGAGATAGACCAAATTTTTAATCAAGAACCCCCTCCCCCCGGTCAATGGTATCCCGCTTTACCAATGTTAAAATCTGGTCTCCTTATGCTAGGGATTATGATATCATTCCATGCACAGTTCGGTTTCACCTGAAAGGTGTCACTAAGAAATAGCACAAAAAAGGAGAAGATTCTGAAATGTGAAACTCTCAAGTATACTCTCTGTGATCTGTTCTTAAAGTGATTACACCATTTTTCTGCAGTTAACTCTCTTTAGGTGGAATATGTCCGCAGGTACCTAGTGGTTTTTCACAAATGATGGCAAACTTCAACCCTCCTTGGAAAAAAGGCATACAAACAAGGGGAGAAAAGGGGCAAGGAGATCGAGATACCTTACCAATGGCCAGGGTGAAAGTTTAGAGTGTGCAGGACATTGGCCTGTTTGTGGTCAGATCCATTCCCTGCCATGCAAACTATGCTTCTCCGGCTTCTTTGTACCGCTTTCCAGTTAGGTGTTCCATTGGGAAGGACTGGTGACAATAGATAAATAAACAGGCCATTATAATATAGAAGCAGGTATTGGAAGGAAAGTCCTTTTTCTATGTCTGTCTGTCTGTCTCCCTCCCTTTCTCTCTCTCCCTCTGTCCTCCATCTTGGGGATCTCTGGCAGTGACTACAACTCCTCGGGTTTTCTAGTTCCTTCTCACCAGCCTGTTCTCAATTCTCAGCTCCTGACCGAATCTAACTTCCTCCAGTGGCCAAGCTTTGGAGCTTAAGCACCTCCACCACCTTCCCTTGTCTCTCTAGCCCAAGTAGCTGGTAGTGTCTTCCTGTAGGTGCTGAGCTCAGGGTTGCCTCACCTCCCTCTAGCATGCCTTCAGCAGCTAACACATCTCTGTAATTAATTTCTCTTAGTAACTTCTCCATGTTGAATCACCTGGTGTAGTCAGTTGTGTTTTTTTTTCTTTTTGGTTGGACTCTAACACAGAGAGCAAATGTTGAATGTTGTTATCCTTCTGCTAGTCCTTGACTGAGGGTTTCTGTGGCTGATCAGAGCATTTTCAAGGAAAAATTAACCTGGTCTGTAATTTTAAAATATCACCCAGACTATGAATCAACTTGCAAAGGTTTTAGAAGTCTTAATTTATCACTATCATAGGGGATGGAATGTTACAATTCCTTGACAACTGTTGCTTATCATATATACTTTTAAAGCAATTAGAGAGACAAGCTATGTCATCT
Source organism: Craseonycteris thonglongyai (assembly GCA_004027555.1). Classification (NCBI taxonomy): domain Eukaryota; kingdom Metazoa; phylum Chordata; class Mammalia; order Chiroptera; family Craseonycteridae; genus Craseonycteris; species Craseonycteris thonglongyai. The sequence goes on from PVKE010017471.1 coordinate 14,441, forward strand.
TTAGCATCTTAGTAGTTGGAGCATAACTATAGCTATCTTTATATAACTGAATAACTTTGAACAAGTGATTTCAAAGCATTCATCTTTTTTTGTTTGTTTGTTTTCTATTAGAAAAATGAGAGGCAAGAGGGGATTTCATCTTTGCATTTCCTTTCATGCTTTGTTTCAGAGATAGTATGATCTTGATATTTTTGTTAATTTGAAGTCAGAATCAATCATTTATCTGGACCTATGCTGACCTTTTACTTGCTTTTTAAATTTTATTTTAAAAGATTTTAATTAAATTTTAGCTAACACGATATTATAGTGTTTTTCAAGTGTACGCCATACTTATTCAACATTTGTATACCTAAAGAAGTGATTACCATGGTAAGTTCAGCAACCATCTGACGTACATGCTATCTTTAGGGCTCAGAAAGAGGGGCTGGAGATTGAGTTAATAATGACCAGTCATGCTTATATGATGAAGCCTCCATCAAAACACAAAAGTATGAGATTGGTGGAACTTCTGGGTTTGGGACTACATCTATGTGCTGGGAGGATAGTGCACCCCAAGCCTGCAGGGACAGCAGCTCTGGGGCTCAGAACTCTTCTGGATCTTGCCCTTTGCGTCTCTTCACTTGGCTATTTATCTGTATATTTTATCATATCCTTTATTACATACTAAACCATTCTATGTAAGTAAGTGTTTTCCTGAGTTATGGGAGCTGTTTTAGCAAATGTTGGAACAAGAGGACGGTGTTATGGGAACACTGGTTTATAGCTGGCTAGTCAGAAGTACATGGGCTTGGCATGTGAAGTGGGAGGACTTTTGTGTGACTGAGCCCTTAAGTTGTGGGTTCTGATACTAATTCTAAGTAGGTAGTGTTGGAGCTGTATTGAATTGATTGGTGTGGAAAAAAATAGCAGACATCCGATTTCAGAAGTATTGTGAGTGAGAGTAAAGGAAAACACGAGTGTTTTTCTAAGGCATCCAGAACTTTGTTCAGCCCTTGGAAATCACAACCAACTTTGAGCTGATGCTTCTGAAACACTAAAAGTCACAGAACTGTACTGATCAATGATGGCTTCAACTTTCTAAACAGAATTATCCAGAGATATACAAAATAAAACAAGGGACGAGATTCGTATCAGCTTAAGGACAGACAATATTGTGAACTTTATTTTTATGTTATTAATCATATGATAATTTTTAATTATGGAGCATAAGGATAAATATGAATATGCATCTATATTCATAGATGGAGTACTGCATGAGTAAGGATTCTGGAAGAGAACAGGCTGTACATTCAAACTGAGTTTTACAAAGGGTTTGCTTACAAAGTTGTGACCAGGATTGAAGAAACTAACAAGGGAGAGTACCGTGCCCTGGGCCTACTAACTATAGGGCATTGTTACCAAGGGGATGAAGTGGTTACCAAAATGTAGAGAGGGAGCTACATGGAGAAACATCTCCCAAAAAGAATACTGGGATTTGGAGGAGTGTCAGCTAACCAGTGCAATGAGGCAGGGAGGGAGTTAACTAGGAAATGTTCTGATCCCATTTTCCGTCTGCCAATACCTCCCTTTGGGTGAAACCAACTGAAAGCGAGAAGGCATGAAGACCATTTGAAGTCACAAAACATGGTGACAAAGAGCTGAGGGCATAAATGAGATGGCCAGAATAGGCACTGATTCTGGAGACTAGATCCTAGGAGAGTGTCATTAGCTATATGTCCTTCCTTGTTCCCAGAATAAAGGTGGGATCCTGTGTTTGAGTTAGAACACAGGGTAGCTTTTCCCTTGGATGACCCAGGCTCTAATTATCACAGGATTCTCATAGATTGTAGTCTCTTGATGAGCCATAGCTGTATGTAAACCTAATCCCTGCAATTTCTAAGGAGACCCTGGGACTTTTATAGAAATGCACTATGTCAACTGTCACCAATTAACAAAAGTTAGCTCCTATCATGCAACCAATTTGCTGTTTCTGACTTATTTTAAAATCATTGAGCTATCAGAGAATGCCTAGCATAATTGGGAGTTGGAGCTAGAGGCAGACCTTGAATACTTTCTCTTCTTGTGGTTCAGAGGTATGTGTACTGGCTTTTCCGCTGTGGTTTTTCAATGTCACTAACTGATTTGTATGAGGGTTTGGAGAATTAGATCCTTTACATTACACCTTTGCTTTCCCTTTTTAACTCCAACTCTGAAACTTATTCTGAAGATAATTTATTTTCCAATCCTTTAATCATTTTGCCTGCTCTTCTTTGAACCATTTCCAGTTTTTCCACATTCTTTTAAATAAAGCTTAACTATTACAAAGAGCTATTCTGGGAAATCATTACTTAAAGGAAAATTGTTAAAGCATTTAGAAGTTTAAAAATGGCTGCATAGATGTTGAAAAATGAAATGTCCTGTCTAATAATGCTGATAGTGGAATTGTAGTAAATTAAATTACATCAAGTCAGAGCAAAACCCTTGAATGAGAGTCAAGCATAGCAGGACCTGTGAAAGCATCCCTTTGTTAAGGGAAAGTGATTGTGAAGAAGAGCCAAAAATAAAGCAGAGAGAAAACTTTTTCTGTATCAGTCAGTAAAAAATTCTCTTCTAAGATGGCGATCTAACTCTTCTTCAGGGAAGTTGAGTTGCTGAAGTGAACAGAAATCTCAAAGGAGCCCAGATACTTTGTTACATTAGGAAAAAAAGAATCATAAAATTTGACATGGAAAAGTATGTTTGTTTTATTGGAAGAAGGAAAGCTAATATGTTATTCAAGTATTGATATCTCAAAGAGAATCCTAGTTGCTTTATACATTTTATTCTATTTTTTAAGTCATTGATAAGAGGTAGAATATTATTACCTCCTTTTTATTGATTAAGGTACTAAGATTTGAATCCCACTTGGCCTGATTTTAAAGCCCATCTGTGTTCCACTATAGGATGCTATAGGCAATTTTCTAGTAAAAAATTAATGTACCAGGTGTTCTACATTTTAATGTAGAGAGTATTTTTGTTTGTTTTGTAGGTCAAATTTATGACAATCTATTTGTGAGTTTTCCATGACTAAAGAAAATAATCTTCAAAAATGATTACTTGTTGTGTTAATGCAATGACATTAAATACATCTCTGCAGAACACAGAAGTTATTTTTTATTTTTATATATTTTTTAAGATTTATTTTATTGTTTTTGACAGAGACAGAGAGACAGAGACAGAGAAAGATGGAGGAGGGCCCAGAGAGGTCTCCATAGTTGAGCATCATCAGTTTTTGACATGGCTTTGTTCCACACAGGTGGGCGGGGGCCACGCAGGGCAGAAACTGGTCTGGGGGCCTCCTGCATGGGACACATGTCCCCTCAAGCCAGGGGCTAAACCTGGGGGTGAGGACTGAACTGGGGGCCTCCCGCATGTCAAGCCCACCCCAGTTTACCACATGGATGCACTCGGACTGGGGGCTGGACTCCATCCTTCGTCCCTGGGGCTGCAGAGTGAGCACTCAACCCACTGAGCCATCCAGCTTCCCCAGAACTTATTTTTTAATGAGAAAGGCTTGAGGAATTTCTGATGCATAAAATCAGAAGATGTGGTTAGAGGATGAAAATTTTAATTTTGTATAAGCAAGTTGATAAGATGTATTTTAATGGCTGACATACACATTTAAATATATCTTATCCCAACTTTTTTGTCAAATATAATTAAGTTTACTTGTAATATCTTTAACACAAGTAGCCTGACATAAAAAGTTTCTCATTTTTGTGTCTGGACAAACTGAAATTTAATTGGATAATGTCTTCTGCATTTTAACTATGGTAGTAAAGGATTCTATATTGTTTCTTTTTATTATACATGTCAACTTTACATTTTTCTGAGTTATGGATATTGCATATGAATTTCTTTCTTTATGTTTCTACTTATTTTTAGAAAAGATTTTTATTAAAGTGTAGCTAACATAAAATATTATGTTAGTTTCAGGTGTACACCACAGTTATTCAACACTTATATACCTAGAGGAGTGATCACCATGAAAAGTCCAGCAACCATCAGACACTGTACCATGCTATACAATATTATTGACTATATTTCCTATGCTGTATATCACATCCCCATGACTTGTATTATATTTGAAAATTGGAACCACTTAGTCCCCTTCACATTTTCCCTCTTTCTAATTTTTCAGTTACAGTTGACATTTAATATTTTTAGATTAATTTCAGGTGTATAGCATAGTGGTTAGACATTTTTATAATTTAAAAAGTGATTACCCTAAGGAGTCTAGTACCTACAAGCTGCACAATATTTATCTATACTGTAGTATTCTATGTTATGAATACATGATCTTCATAACCATGTCTTTCGTATATCTTTCCTATTTTTCCTAATGCATATGTTTCCATATAAAAATGCTGGTGATTTGGTTAAGCAGCTAGACATGGTAATAAAAAAAATTAAAAAAATTTTATACCATCATTATTATTTTGTCATAAAAAATCTGAAATATGAAAGAAAATGGTGTTATTTTATATGTATTCAGACAAATATCACTTAAGTAAAATGATATATATTTCCATTGTTATTCAGTTAGAAATATTTTCTAATTTTCTATTTTCTTTGTGAGTCAAACCCTTTAGTTACATACCGTTAAAAAATTTTATAGCTTATTTTTTATTTGTTAAAAGTTTATTGGGGAAGTCAGGATGTCTTAGTGTGGGGGTGGCGAACCTATGGCACGTGTGCCCAAAGTGGCACGCGGAGCAATTATTTCAGCACGCGGAGCTGTGAATACCATTTAAGAAATTATTGTTTATGCTCTTATACACATAAAAATAATCGATGCCTCTATCTCACTCGATGGGTTGGCATGGGAGTCGAGCGAGTATACTCTTCTTTCATAAACTTTGGCACTCAATCGCCAAAAGGTTCGCCACCCCTGGCTTAGTGGGTTAAGTGCTCACTTTGCAGCGCCGGGGACCCAGGATCGAATCCCGGCCCAGGCCCTTGCAGACCCATCTGCTGAACTGGGGAGTGCCCCCAGTTGAGTTCTCTCTCTGTCTCTGTATCTTTCTCTCTCTCTCTCTCTCCCTGTCAAAAACAATAAAAAAAAACCACATAAAAAAAAGTTTACTATATCATAAAATACTTTATTTTGGTTAGAGTTTAATTTACATATATTTTCCATCTTTTCATTTAAAAATTTTCTGTTTTCTTATGTTTTAAGTGTCTCTCGATATAGCGTATAGCTAAAAAGTCTTTTAATGCTGTATTTAATCTTTATTTATTTATTTTAATTGAACTGATTAAAAGTATTGAAATTACTGATGTATTTGGATTTTGTATAAAATCTTGTTTTGTGTAATTTCTTCCTTCTGTCTAAATTTCTTTAATTTTTTCTCTTTTCTTTTTGGGATTAGTCCATATTTCTTCTGTCTTTCTTTCCTTCGTTACAACTCTGCACCACTTGTTTGTGAGTTACTGTTTCTATGTTTATTTGTCCCATGGCCAATTCTGATCTTGATCCTCTTCCCAAGCAAAGCTTAGAAATACTTAGAACACTAATGCAGATCACTACTTTCCCAATATATATGCCATAAATATATCCAATATATATGTCAAGTCCTTTAGGTTGATTCATTTTCCTTTCTTCTGTACAAATTAGACATTATTACTATTTTTATATGGTCATGTTAGTTTGAATTTACCCACATATTTATCAAATTTTTGTGCACTTTATTTCTTGTTGTATTCCAGGTCTCATAGTAAGAATTATTTTCCTCCTGTCTGAAAAACATCCTCTGGAATTCCATTTAGTGAGTTCTGTTGTTGATAAAAATTTAGTTTTGTTTGTGTGAAAATGGCTTTTTCTTCATTCTTAAAACAATAGCTTAGTTTGGCATAGAAGTTCAGATGGAGAGTTATTTTCTCTCAACACACTGAAGGTATTTTTTTCACTAACAACCAGCTTCTACTGCTAATGCTGAAAAGTCAGGATATCATAAGTAGAGCTACTGCTGTGGATGTTAGAATCCCGTAGTCTCTGCTTGCTTGGGCTTGTGGGATAGCAGCAGGTGGGTTGTTAATTTCCTATACCTTTCGGCACTTGAAGAGACTTCTCATGCAAAGCTCTTAGGGTTTTAGAAGACTTTGTTTACTAGATTCACCATCTTCACTCCATTAAGGGAACACCCACCACTTCAGTATTCCTGATCTGAGCCTCTGTTCTGTTAGTTCCAAGGTTCTTTTGCAGTTCCGGACAGAGAAAATCTTATACCAAGCTTTTCCATAGGACTACACAGCCTGAGGCCCACTGTGCTCTTGAAAGGTCCAGTTTACCTACTGGTCCCAGCCACTGAGAGTCTGAAAGTTGAGAGAGGCTGGTTCCAATTTGAGCTGCCAATATTCTAGAAATCTAAGATTCAGTGCTGTTCAAAAAATTAGAGAAAGACTTCAGGAAGGCCATATGCATTGTGGAATATCCAGACGAAATATCAAATTCCCGAGAGAGCTATTGCCAGTGAGCACTGGCTTATCTTTCTTAATTACCAACAGAAAAGCATGGTTGTTGTGGCTCTGGCTGTGTGTGTGCGTGTATGTGTGTGCTACTTTATTCTACAGAAAGATATATTCTGTTTCTAAAGTTTTATTGTGCTTAAAGCCTGTCTTTAAAATAATGTAAATATTATGTTAATATCTATAAATCTTTTTGCCAAAGGGCAGTGTAAAACATAGGCTCTAAGATCTTTCAGAACCATTTTGTTTAATGTCCAAGTCTATTTTTTATTAGTTGAGTAACATTAGGCAACTTTCATTTACCACATGTTCTCATTTTTTAAATGGAAATGGCAATAAACTAACTCCCAGAGTCTTTGTGAAGATTAAAAGAATAGACTTCCTTATATGTGGAATCTAATAAAAATGAACAGATAAATAAAACAAAACAAAAACAGATTTATAGATTAAAAAGAACAAACTGATGTTTACCAAAGGGGAGGGCGTTAGGGGGATAGCAAAAAAGGTGAAGAATAAGAGTTATGCATTTCTAGTTATAAAATAAATAAGGCACAGGGATGCAGTATAAAACACAAAAAATATAGACTATAATACTGTAATAACTTTGTATGATGATAAACAATTGATTATGAGACATATTGCATGATCATAATGTAAGGTATATAAATGAAGAATCACTATGCTGTATGCCCTAAACTAATATAACATTGTATGCCAACTATAATTAAAAACAAAACAAAACAAGGGGAAGCCGGGATGGCTCAGTGGGTTAAGAGCTTGCTTTGCAGCCCCGGGGACCGAGGATTGAATCCCGGCCCTGGCCTGTGTGGACCCATATGCTGAACTGAGGAGTGCCCCCAGTTCGGTTCTCACCGGGTGAAGCCGCAGCCCAGTTCCTGCCCTGTGCAGCCCCACCCACCTGTGGAATGAAACTATGTGGAAAAACCAATGATGTGCAACTATGGAGACTGTTCCGGGTCCTCCCCCTTCTCTCTGACTCTGTCTCTGTATCTCTCTCTCTCTCTCAAAACTAATAAAATAAATCTTAAAAAAACAACAACAACAAAACAAAACAGGCTTCTGGTTTCCATTTTCCCTAGTAAGGAGCTTGGAAGTCATCACTCTTTCCTAACAACAAGCAAAAGTGCTGAACTGAATGAAAAATCAAGAGCTCTTATTGAATCTATAAAAGCAGTGAGGACCCAGGACTTGGTATGGACAAAGATGAATATATAGGGAGTTGAGGCTTACCTGGGCAGAAACCTCCACAAGAACCAAGTCTGGCGTAGGAAAACCTAAACTAAGTAATTGACAAGTTGCTGGTGCCTCAGTGTGTAGAAGTTTGAGAGATAAAAAGTCCAAGGGTACTCAGTAATAGGGGACCCCTACAACATTGTAAGATTTATATTCAGGTGCTCAACCAGGTTCTCACGGTAAATATCAGAGAAAAATCCTACCCCCACCCATGCTTCCAAAGGTGAAGGGACAAAACAGCCATTTTCCAATAAGCTTGTTTTTCTTAACATGGGCTGACCTCAGGGAAACTATATAGAACCTAACTTACTGGTGTGTTTACAAAGTCAACTGACCAGCCTATTCTAGCCACCTTCTTCTACCTACGTGTAGAAGAAAAAAACAAAACAAACAAACAAAAAAAAGGAGTTGTGAAGTTCACACTCCATAGGCAAAGTTCCACTAAAAGACTGAGATCTAATAGTAAAACTATAGAACTTTTTACCCCCTGCACCTCAACACTACATTATCAATGGTCTATTTACAGCAGTTTTTTTTGACCCAGTACATCATGTCCAACTATCAAGAAGAATATTACAAGGCATACCAAAAGGAGAAAAGCACACTTTGAAGAGAGAGAATGAGCATCTCAAGGAGATGTGGCAGAGATATTGGAATTATAAGACCATAAATTTAAAACAATTATGATTAATATACTAAGGGCTCTAATGGATAGAGAAGACAGTATGCAGAACAGATAGTAAGTGTAAGCACAGAAATGACTATCCTTAGTATTCCCCCTTGCCCCCCCAAAAAAAGCTACAGATGAAAAGCAGTAAGAAGAAATGAAGAATGTCTTTGATGGACTAATTAGTAGATTGGACACAGAGCTGAGAAAAGACTGTGCTTAAGGCTATCTCAATAGAAACCTCTAAAACTTTTCCGAGAAACAAAGAGTTGCATCCAACATTGGAAACCCTGAAAACAAGATGAGAGAGGAATAAAAGTTTTATAGTGTTGAAATAAAAATAACCACCAACTAGAATTCTGAACCCTGTAAAATTATCCTTCAGAAGTGAAGGAGAAATAGTTTTCAACTGAGGGAATTTGTTTCCAGTGGATACTTCACAAGAATTAAAAAAAAAAAAAAAAAAAAATTTTTTTTTTTTTTTTAGAGAGAAGGAACATAAACTAGGTCAGAAACTTGGATCTACATAAAGAAAAAAACATTGAAGAGGGAATAAATGAAGCTAAAATAAAACTCATTGTTCTTATTCTTAATTGATGTAACACAAAATGTTCAAAATAACAGCAATAGTGTTTTTGATTATGTATGATTAAGTTAATATCTTATATGAGTTTATCGTATGTTTATTCTTATCTATCAGTGAAATGAATGACAACAATGATACAAGGGATACTGAGAAGGAGGAATCAAAATTATTATGCTATTATAAGGTACTCATTACTACCCATTACATGATATGCTGTTATTTGAAAGTGGAATTGGATTAGCTGTGTTTTGTAAAATCTAGGGCAACCACTTAAAAAAAGTGAAAAAAAAAAGAAAGAAAAGAAAAGGAAAAGAAGTATAACTAATATACTAAGAAAGGAGAAAAAATAAAATGAGTTTTCAGCATATGTTTTACTCTATAGGGGAGGTGGTAGTGAAATGGGACTTTTTAAGACCATGAAAAATTTTCCTGTTTTTGTTTTTTTTTTCTTTGAGTTTGGCAAATGGTTAATGGAAGTCAAGTTTAAAAGAGTGAGTGGGGGAAAAAAAGTGAGAGTACATGGGATGTAGATGATCATTGTTTTGTTTTGTTTTTTGCAGGGTTTTGACTAACAATTTGCTTAAAAATATTGCTTAGTAACAGTAGCTAACTCATTTATAGTGCTTACAGTGTAACAGGAGCTATTTTAAGCATTTTATATATGTTAACTTTTTATTTTATTATTTTATGGTCTGGCCATTTATTTATTTTTCGTACTCCCCACTCTCTCTCCCTTGACAACCATCAGTTTATTGTCTATATCAATTTCTGTTTCTGCTTTGAGTCTATTCATTTGTTTAGTTTTTTAGATTCTACATATAAGTGAAATCATATGGCATTTGTCTTGAGAAGAAAATTATCCTTCTAGTAAATATAGTTTTAAAAAAGAATCGTTTTACTGCAATTCTGCCAGTCTCTAGAAATAACCTTTTTTAAAATGCCTTGATAAATTAAATACACTGTCATAGTGTAGTCAAATTATTTAAAATTTGACAAGTTTTGTCATATGTTTGAAAGAAGATATCTTACATTTTGCAAAAGGATTTTAGTTTTTCTTCCTCCTTTAAGTGTGATCAAGTCGAGGTTTATGAAGAGTAAAGTCTGGCAGCTCAGCAAAGTGAAATTATCCTATGTATCTGCTGACTAGCCCCAGTATAGGGTTCTTTATGCTGCTTGCATTTGCTAAACCAGGACCTGAGGAGACCAACCTCTTAAATAACAAGGAGAGAAGAGGGGTCTGGTGGCTACAGTATTATCCTGACATCAGCACTTCAGGGATTCTGTGTTCAACTAGCTTTCATTTAATCATTGAACTCTTCTCATCCTGTTCCTTGTGTATAAAAAGAAAATACTATTTTTCCCATGCCTTACAAATGTTCTAGGGCTTAATTATTGCTTGCAAACTCTGAGCTTTCTGAAAAAAGGGAGACATAATTATTCTGTCTTATAGATAGACTCTGCTTAGGGGTTTTTCTGAGTGCAGAATGGAAGATTATCCAAATTCATCCCAGTGATATGTGAGAGGTTTTGTAATGCTGATTACATATCACTGGGGAACAAATTAAGCCCATCAAATGCCTCACATATCAATCTCAAATCACACCGTACTTGAACCAGGGGCCTGGTGTTTTATTTACTAAATGATCAATCTCCTCTCCAAATGAATTAGCTCTTCTATAATGTTGATTGGCAGAGTGGGAGCTTCGTAGGCCAGGGATTGTGTACTTCTTGATAAAAGACTTGTTGATGCCTAACTTTTGTGGGCATATTTTAAAACCAAAATGAAATATCAGCATGGAATATTGATCATTCACTATTCTTAAAGGACACATTAAACCCAGGATTGTATATTCCGATTTATAAAGGAACTTGGAAGCATTCTGATGAACTTAAAATATTACTCTTTGGAATATATTAAGGTCAATGATTTTTATGAACTAGGGAGAGGATTGGGGAAAGAGATAAATCCAAAAACATGTAGTTCCAGGGCTACTGAATTTCTTTGCATTTAAAAAAATATAAAGTCAGTAAGACAGAACGAGTAACACAAAGACAAATCACCCAATTAAAAAAAAAAAAGCAAAGAATGTAAAAAGCTAATTCAGAGAAGAGTAATTCAAATGCCCAGTAAATATGTAATAGAGGCTCAAGTTTTCTAGTGGTCAGGGTAATGTATAAAGTTAACAACGAGCTATTACTGTATGCTCAATAGAATGACAAAGGCATAAAGAACAATGATATGTACTGCTGGAGCGCACATTGTGGGGAGAGTGAATCCCTCCCACCTATATCACTAGTGGAAATGTGAAGTGTCATACAGCTCACTTTGGAAAGCAATGTGAGCACATTTCTTAAATTATACTTCCATTTCTTGAAATCCTTATAAATAAAAACACTAGCAAGTAAAGAAATAAAGGGAAAAGGCTGAATACATTTTGGTAAATTCATCCTGAGGTAAAAACTGCTGGGCTTCCACAAAAGTATATCCTCTGCTACGTGTAATCAGGAATAGCTGGGACGGGGCTGCCTGACCAGGAGCATGCCGGGCCCCCGACAGTGAGCGTGGCCCTATAAATCAATTCTGACCAATGGCATTGGATGGAAGTGATGTGTGCCAACCCCAGGTGTGACCCACACACCTACCACCTGTGGCCTTCAAGCTTGTTCTCCATTCCAGGACTAGAGCCACCTTAGAAACTATGTTGAGAATAGTAGAACTGCCATCAGCTTCAGATTCTGAACAACTGTATAGAACCAAGTTGACTGTGGACACGAAGACACTGCTTGGACTTATCAGATGAAAGAGAAATAAACTTTGTCACTGAAGTTTTGGGGTCTCTTGAATATTGGCAGTTTAACCATTTACTCTAATGAATAACACACCATGGAATATTATATAACCACTGATAAGAATGAGTTAGAGCTATCCAAGCTGAATAAGAAGGATTGTATTACATAGGGAATGTGAAATGCAGAGAAATCTACATATGACCCCCTTTTAAAAAAAAAAAATACCAAAGCATCTAATTCTGGAGACTGACCTAACAAGTAAACAACTACCAAACCAAGCTAAAATCATCAAGGTAGGAAGGGGTGGGGTGGGGATCAGATAGATATTATATGATATAGAATCTGAAAGTAACAATGGAGAGATTACTTGGGTGATTTCCCCCCCAACTTTTATAACTCCAATTTTAACTTGACTTCTGAGCCCATCATGATTTTTGTGCTATGTTTTTTCAAGTGTCTACTTAGTATTATTACCTGGATGTTCTGCAGGCACTTCATATATGAAAATAAGGTGATTGTAGTCTTGGGAAACAACAAACAACAAATGTTGTTAAGCAGGTATTTTTGAGCACTTATGAAATGTCAAGCCTTGTGATACAAAAAGTAAACAAAAGCCCCTATCTTTAAAAAATACATAGTCAGATGAAGAAGGAATCATAAAGGAATCATTCCAATGCTAGTATAGGTATGCACAGAGAAATGTAGGTTTGAAGAAGCGTCCTTGAACTCAATTTCAGATGCTTGGCTAATTGTCAGGGAAAAGTTGCAGCGAACCTGGTGCTTTGATAACACATGGTCTTACTAACTTAGGAACATTTATCACATGTTATTGTTTGTCCCTCAACAAGTAAGTTATGTTCATCACTCCATTTCCAGGCACAGCAGCAGGCACACACAGTGCTAGGATCTGAGGGGACATGATGAAACAAACATGGTTCTTTTTTTTAAAGATGTATTTTTATTGTTTTTGACCGAGAGAGATACAGAGACAGAGACAGAGAGAAGGGGGAGTGTCCAAAACAGTCTCCATAGTTGCACATCATTGGTTTTTCCACATAGTTTTATTCCACAGGTGGGAGTGGGGCTGCACAGGGCAGGAACTGGGCTGGGGTCTCACCCTGGTGAGAACTGAACTGGGGGCACTCCCCAGTTCAGCATATGGGTCTGCACCGCCTCGGCTGGGATTTGATCCTAGGTCCCTGGGGCTGCAAAGTGAGTGCTTAACCCACTGAGCCATCCCAGCTTCCCCTAAACATGGTTCTTGTCCTCAAGGAACTCAAAGACTTGTGGGAACTGGAGACATGTAAGGAAAGGTATGAAAAATCATTTTCAAATAAACTGAAATTCATAGGATTTTTTTTTTTCTATTGCAACAAATGAATTTATCAGAACTAAAATGTAGTTCTCCTGGCTTCCAAATGAGGGCTGTTCTATAGTGTTCCACATTACTAAGGGCCTCAGGGCTGCCCTGGTCAACACTGATCCTCTGTATGTAGATAGATCCAGTCTTGAGTTTATAGGAACGTTAGGGTCCTGAGGGCAGGAGCTAGGTCCTGGATGGCTGATGAGTGGGCAATGCAGGAGGAATTAACTTTGCAGTACACTGACTGACTGCTGTAAGATATGCATGACTCAGACACATGTGGCAAAACAACCACAGAAATTATTAGAAAGTCATTGACTTTCTTATTTATCCTCTACTCATATTTCTTGGGTCTGAAGGGCAAGAGTTGCAACTTTTCACTTGCAAATGCTTTGGGGTCTAGACCAAAAGGGCCAATACTTGATAGATGGTTTCTTTAAGTGTGTAGTGAAATTTTGCTGAAACTGATGCACCGTCTTTCTCATCTGAATAATGATCCCAGAGAGAAACATGCATAGAACCAGAGGGCTATAAACATTCAGAGTTAAAGGTATTTAAAGGTCACCTAGTTTAACCACTCACTTGGTGTTTTAGATCAAATTTCTATGATGACACTGAAAGTCTTCCACAGACTGGACCTGACCAACTCTCCGTCGGGGTTTTATTTCATTTGTACGCTTGCTGTTAGGAAGGCCAGGTAGCTACATACCCTTTTTTTAAAAAAAAAAAAAAGATCTATTTTATTGTTTACAACAGAGAGAGAGAGAGAGAGAGAGAGACAGAGCCAGAGAAAAGGGGGAGGGCCCAGAGCAGTTTCCATAGTTGTGTGTTATCAGTTTTCAACATTGTTTTGTTTCAAACAGGCCTCGAGGGGCCGCACAGGGAGGAATGGGGCCAGGGCCTCCAGCATTGGAGCATGCCTCAACGAGCTGGGGGCTTAACTAGGGCTCCCACATGGGAAGCTCACCCCAGTGAGAACCCAGAACTGGGGCCACACCCCATTTCAGCACCTGGGTCAGTCAGGGCCAGGGCTGTTGTGAATCGGAGACGCAGAGACGACCCTGGTACCACAAATGTCTTGAAAAATCAAACTGAGCAGAGGGCTAGTGCTCTTCGTGGCATCTAGCAAAGAGCTCTCCTCACTGCTGGTTTTTATTGCTTTACATTGATAGGATAACAATCATCAAATGAAGAATAGGGAAGAGATTAAGAGACATTGTAGGTTAAGTACAGGGTGGGTTATTCATTAGCACAAGCAGATTTGTTAACAGGAACAAGCAGACCCTTCCCCATACATATCCTTTTAACTCCAGGCCTAGTAATCAATCAACTGGTCTGGCCGGGATGCAAAGCTGCATGCATACATTCTTTTCTATAGATAATCACAAGGGGAGGTGAAGGGGAGGTGAAGGGGAGATGAAGGGGAGGGCGAGGCCTTGCCACCCAGGCCCCCAGAAACCTTTCCTTTCAGGCTCCTGACCATCTCCTAACACAGAGGCACAATTCCTTGGTCCCAGAGGCTGCAAAGCGAGCACTTAATCGGCTGAAACATCCGCCTTCCCGTACATATCTATTTTAAACTAGTTTATGGCATGTTTATGTGCTCATGCTAGTTACCATCTTATCAGCAGAACCATAACAGTAAGTAAACAAATAATTTAATTTGGATTTATATTACTATCTGTAATTATTACTTTAAAATATAAGTAAGCATATATTTATAATAAAAGGAAAATATTATATGCTTTATATGTAGAAATTTTCATTAGTCAATTGGAACTATAAATGTAAATTTATTATTGCAAGAGAAAAATGTATATACCAATGATTTTGAAAACTGCTAACATTTAATATCAAGGATATTAAAATAATGTGATAATTAGGGAAATGGAGTGATTATTATAGAAATACAAAAACTGTCGATCAGCTAATTTTAGGAAGAACATTGTGCTCTTTTTGTTTCCCAAATGTGTATTGAAATTAATTGTAATATAAGACAAAAATGGAAACTAGATTGTGATGCACTTCTCTTAACTGTAGTATTTGACAATTTAAGTAAAATTTTAACGATTGCATTTAATTTTGAGATATTTAATATTATTTAAGATCTCAATGACTTACCTAAATCTAATGGTTAAATTACTTGAAACATCAAAATTTAATACAGTTGATTACTAATTCTTAAAATATTTTCTTCAGTTGGATTTCAGGATACCACACATTCTCTTGTTGATAGATATCCCATATCTGCCCCCTTCCACCTATATTTGGGTTATCTGTCTTTTTTGTTATGGCTTTGTAAACATTATGCTGTTGAATGTGGATACTTCTACCACTTCTGGCTTGTCTTTTCTATCTTTTTTCTTAATGATAGCTATTGATGGACAGAAGTTCCTAATTTTTCTAACAAAGAATTTATAGTTTTTCTTTCCTATTGATGTTCTTTGAATTTGACTTCAGAAACCCATACCTATCTCTCCCACCTGTTTCTGGGTTTTATTCTGTTCTATTTTTCTATATTTATGCCAATATAATACCATCTTAATTACTGTAGTTTTATAGTAATTATTAGAATCAGGCAGTATTTCCTTCAATTTTATTCTCTTTTCTTCAAGAATACTTTGGGAAATATTTAGAATATTTTTATTCTAAATCCTTGGTTTGTCAATTTTTATCCAAAACCCGTTGGAATTTTGACTGGAATTGTATTGAATCTATAGACTAATAGGGAGACAATTGTCTTTATAATATTGACCCTTCTAACCCACATTGCTATGGTATAACTCCTCATTTACTTAGGTTTTCCAGTTTCTCTCAGCAATGTTCTATAGTTTTCTATATAGTGGTCTTCTATGTCTTTTGTTATATATATATATATATATATATTTTTTTTTTTTAACTTGATTTTTTAACTGTTAAATGTATTGGGGTGACATGGGTTGGTAAAATTATATAGGTTCTAAGTGTACAATTCTACATTACATCGTTTATGCATTGCATTATGTGCTCACCATCCAGAGTCAGTTCTTTTGTTAAATTTGGCAGGTGTTTCGTATTTTTGCATGCTACTCCAAAATGAATTGATTTAAACATTTTTCTTTTTTCTTTTTTTTTTTTTTTT
>PVKE010017472.1:0-30712 GCA_004027555.1 Craseonycteris thonglongyai
GACCTGATTCTGGGAGCTGGGCACATAATGCGATGCATGGGTGATGTGATGTGGAGTTGTATATTGGGAAACTGTCTGATTGTTACCAACCAATGTCACCCCATTAAATTTAGCAATAAAATATAATAATATTAAATAAAAAATAATAATAAAAAAAAAGTTGCTGAGAAAAAAAAATAATAAAACTGGCGGGGGATGTGATAACCTTAACTGTGAACGAAATGACTTCAGATGTAAGGGGCTGGTCCCAAAAACGGATTTGGTGTTCCAAACTCATTATTTCCAAAGACGTCCTCTGCTCACAGTTTGAAGGTTATATTCATAAAAGCCTAGCTAAGCATCCTTATAAGCCTTGTCGGATATATTGTGAGGGTCACAGCTGTTCTGTGTCTTCCCAAGTCTTCTGCAAGTTATTCTCCGGCTCCCCTCTCGACGCACAGAAAGTGAGTAATCAAGTGGAGCTTCCATAACAGAAGTTCATGGCTGGAGGAGTGGGCAGCCATGCCTTGATAGTATCACATCTGTGAGCTTTTAAAAGAAATACCTTCGTTCACTTGCTTCCGCACATATTTAATAAAGTAGCATGTAAAATGGCCTAAATTTCTATTGCCTTAAAAGGTCATGCCAGAGATGTTGTCTCCTAATGACTAATGAGTTGTCAAATAGTCACTTCCACCGGTTTTGAGTTTTTCTCCCTGCTTCCCAGGTCCCCATCCCTGCAAATCTTGTCCCCAGGACACTTTCAAGGTTAAATATAGAAAAATGGGGTTTTCAGAGTGGAAGTACAGGGTCTGGCAGAAGTAATGCCCTTTTTTAAGTTGTATAGTACAAATTAACGTGTTGTCTTAGTAACTTTGTTCCAGGTTCCCATCGACTGACAAGGGAACATGCGTGTGAGCAGCGAAGCCCTGCTATCAAAACCAGTGCAACTGCTCGTTTGTTATGTGAAGAATTTGTGCTAGATTTAATATCGATTACTAGCTTATACAGAGGGGCTTTACTTCCGCCAGAGCCTGTATCTGATGATGATTACCCTGGCCCTTTTAAAATACACTTACCAACCATCTTCTACATCACCAGCTTTTAGAGAGGAAAGACCAGAGACAAAGGTTAATGGTTTGGTTAATGACATGGGGAGGAGCAATTAAAGGCACACTTGAGGAGCTGGGCCATTTTAAGTGAAAATGTCTCCTCTTTTTAAAAGTCTGGCTTCTGCCACATCAGGTTTTCCTTAAAGCTGAGAACAGCAATGAGGGAAAATAAGATGCTGCTTCAAGGTGGGTAGATAGCAGTGTGGTGCGCAGGGTGTCTTAGCTTTTCTAAGCTCTGAGGGTATAACTATAGGACCCAGTTAATAGATTGAATTGCTACCACGGGGTGGCTTGGCCACTTTGGAAAAACCTAACTCAGTATCTCCTGAGTGGAAATGATAGTGCAGGCATATGGGCGGCCCTAATGCTCCTACACTCACAGGCACATTTTTTGTTATTTGGAAAGATGTCTAGGGATGATGATGATGATTATTATTATTATTAATATTGGTGACAAATAAGGTATTCCTTTTAGGGGATATTCAGGATAGGTCAGCAGTTGAGCACGTGCCTCGTAATCGTGAAGTCCAGGGTTTGATTCCTGGCCCGGGTCCATGCAATCCCATATGCTGAACTGCAGGGCAACTGGTAACCCCCAGAATGCCTGGTGGCAAAGGTTCTTGCCTCCCATGCAGGAGGCCCCCAGTTCAGTTCCCGCCCTGCGTGGCCCCACATTCATCTGCGTGGAATGAAACCATGTCACAACTAATGATAGACAACTATGGAGACCCCTTCTCTCACTCCCCTTCTCTAAAACAATAAAATAAACCTTAAAAAAAAAAAAAAAGAAAATATTCCTTTTAGTATGCCCTAGAAACAAAAACTTGATGACTAAAATCACAAAGGTGAGCGCGGTGGGTTTCAAAGGCCACTACTCCCAGAGAGATGTTCTATGGGTTCTGCTGTGCACATGTGCGGGCCCCAGCGCAGGTGAGGGCTCCGGAAAAGACTGGGCCTTCGAGACAAACATCTGCGAATGCTCGGGCTTTTTAAAAAGCAGAAAGCTAAGTCCTCCCTTTCATATTTAAATTTCCATGATGCATTACACTCATAATAAGAATGCGACATTTGACAAATTCATTAGCTTCCAACTAGCTTTTCCCTTTTTTCAACTACGATATTAACCTCTCAGAATAACATGAATACAGAATTGTGGAATACTATTAGCCATGATCTGTAGTTGTTTTAGCCATTTACATGGGGGTGATCTTCTTGACAACTTGACACTTTCCAAAGGAATCAACTAAGAGTCCATATTTACAGCTTCATATTATGCTATTTATTCAGGAACTTTGCAAAAACAAAAGTTATTAGATTCTTTTAAGGTAAAACCATATTGATCACCAACCACCTCACTTAACAGTATGTATGCTCTTAATCCACAGAAATCTAAACCTACAAACTAGGACCATCCTAAATCACCTATCAGAATGATCTCTTCAAGGACTCGTTTGTTTTGAAAACGTCTGTGTGGCTGCTGCCCACCATAGTTTCTAGACGTTTTGATTATTTTTTTTAAAGGAGAAAGAGCAATGGAAAAGAAAAGTATAGCCCCTCAATATTCAAATGAAAAAACCTTAATGAATTTTGATCATTTTAATAAATATATATCAAGAAAACCTCACTTTATTACAACACATTCATATACAAGCGTCTATCATCTAAGTTTTCAACATCAAATGTTTATCAAATATTGAAAATAAAGGACAAAAACCTTACTATTCAGCCATAACACAAGCACATGTTTTAAAAATGGGTCCTTGTGGACATTGTCCAAATTATGATCCGACTCATACATTGTATGAATGAGACCTATTTAATATTCATAGCAGTAAAAAAAAAACAAAACCAAAAAAAAACTTTATCTTGGAGAAACTGGGAGGACTGACTGACTTCCTCTGTTTGGCATTTGGTTCCTGTGAAGTATTGTGTGAGGCCCAAGTCCATTAGTAACCTTGGGGACTGGAACACAGCTTAGCAGGAGGAGATGGCTGGAGTGGAAGGAGGGTGAGAGAGAGGGCCACTCTGAAACCTTTTGCAAATGTACAAATTAAAGACACTCTTGACAAAAAATGCTGACCAAACAGACATGAGCCATTGCCGACTGGTCCCATTTCTCCAAAATAACTTTCCCCAAACCTAAAATCTTTACATTCTTTAAGATAAAAGAAAAGAAACCTTATTGATTACCACATCATTTATTAACATTGTGCTTCTTAATCAACAGCAAAAGTCATATATAAAAAAAACCCACATGCTTTTGTCACCTAAACGAGGGAAATGATGCAAAACAGATGAAAAGATAACGCATGCCACCGGTTCATGAACTTCATTGGACAAGAAAACCAAAGCAAAGCAAACGACCCCCAAACCCAGAATGCGCGAACCCCAGCGACAGACCGTTGCCATGGAAAAGCACAAGGCCCTGGTGCTGCTTTCCAACAGCTCTCGCTATTGTGTCCTCCATCCCTTTCTCAAAACGCCAAATTCAAAAGCAGTTGGGCATCGCAAATAAAGGAAGCAGAGAGATGTCGAATCAAAAGTTGAACGCAACAGTTTGAAGTTAACAGTTTCCAGACAATATTGATCCGCCCTGTGTGTGTGTTTCACTTGTTTCCTGTTTGTTAAATCCCTGCTGTAACTCTATGACTTATCCTTAATTTTCACACTGGCAAAAATTAAGATAAAGTAAGGCACCAAAAATCGCCCTGTAGAACACTTCTCTAAGAGCCTCATCACCCGCCGCAGGCAAGCGGGAATTCGCAGGACCATCGACGCACAGCGCCGATTGCCGCCCCTAGACAGGTGTCTTCTACCTTCTGTCCTATTTCCATCTGCCACGCAAGGCTGCTAAATACAAACACTTAACAGCACCATGAAGCCATTTCACCCAACTCCCTGTCTTCAGTCTTTCATTCAGGAAAAAAACACTGTATCATAAAGACGAAGCAGACATCCTTTGATGTTGACTTGTCTACCGAATAACGACCAAATTCACTGGCAAACATTGAAGTTTGGACATATCACAAGGGACCATTGCCCCCGTCTAATCTACTGATCTTCTCTGTAAGAAAACTGAGATAGACGTGTAAGCATTAAGTCAACTGTTTTCTTGGCAAAGCCACCCCATTTCTAAGTAGCTCGCCGATGCCTACTAGACAGACGTTTTATGCAATCTGCTTTCCAGGCATTAAAACGACATGGCATGTTCATGGCACACGTGTATCGGTTATACAAAACTAGAAAATCCGTTCAAAATAACATTTATGAGCGCTAACTGGTCATGCGATGCATGCATCAAAAGTTTCCGGGAAAAGATGGCTCGGCTCCTACTTCCTTTTGCTGCTGCAGAGTTTGTTGCTCGGGGAAGGTTCCTTTCTCCTCAAGGACTTTTTCCAAGCCTCGCTGACGCTGCTTTTTTCATTGTATCCAGTCTCAAAATAATCATAAAATTGGCCTTTGCACTCAAAAGCCAGGTCATGTCCCTCCGATTCCTGGCTTTGGGGGGCCCCATCCCTGTTGGGGTCACCATTGGCTTTCTCATCACTCAATTTGGCATTTTCCAAAACCCCAAGCGATCTGACATTAGTAACAAAGATTTCGTGGGCAGGTATCTGGCCGTCGCCCTTGTACATAGGCGTGTAGCCTACACCGAAGTCCACCTGGTGGGAACAACTGGGCAGAGGTGGAGGGGCACAGGACGAGGAAGACGAAGAGGAGGCACTTCCGACAGGAGCGTTGACAGAAAGGGGTACGTTTAGGTAGTGGCCGCCACATTCTTGGTAGAAGCAGCAGGCGTGAAACTTTTCACACTCCTCTTTGGCCACCCGCGGGCGCTTTCGGTAGGGACAGTCTTGAGCCATGAACCAGTCCTGGGCCGAGGCGCCGTTTAACGAGCAGGCCGGGAAACACCAGTTGTTCTGCATGATGATTTCACCATGGATCCTTTTCATCAGATTGTTGATCAGGACAGACCTTCGCAGGTACACCTCCGGGTCGTCAATAAACTTCAGCTTTTCTAAGGACATGTACAGGATGTGGGCGCGCTCCTCAAAAATGGAGATGGTCTAAAGAATCAGAAAAGGAAGAGCCGGTTTAGGAAAGGGACCACGTACAACCATCCTCAGAGCACAGTTCTGGATGGCAGTTCCTGGGTCTGGAATGTCGTGGTCCTGCCCCCTTTCCCCCTCCCACTTTTGTCTATTTAGAGATGCTGCCCCGGGTCCTGCTTCCTGAATCATAGGCGTGGTCAAGCGCCGGGGAATCTAGCCACAACGCAGACCTCAGCAAAGACAGGTCAGGTTGTTGGATGGGAAACACACATACTTTGCTGTTACAAGTCAAGTGTTTTTGGAGGGCAAGGAGCTGTCAACCAGAATGGGGGGGGTGTGTGTGTGTGGACAGAACCATGAGAGATTCTGGGTGCTGCTTATGTTGCTCTTAATTCAGATGTTAGTGACATAGATATGTCCACTTTATGAAATTCATCAAGCTGTGTTCTTAGGATATTTGTGCTTTTGTGTGCACGCAACTATATGCACATGTGCGTGCACACACACACACATGCTCACACACTGCACATCAACAAATGATTTTACAAAGATGCCAAGATGCAAGTCATCACGAGGCTACTTCAAACCCTGGCCTCGCCCTCAGGGAGCCTGAGACCTGACTTGCAGTGTTGTTGCTGCTCTTTTCATCCTCTGGGTTTCATGCCTGCAATTACCCTTGTTCAGTAAAGAGCCAATGATACGGAACGAGGCTCGGAACCTGAAAGGATAGTCAGGTGAAGAGCCAACGTTGGCGCCCCCAGGATGGGGAAGATGTACAGAGAGGGAATGAGGATTCCCTCTGGAGCTGGGTGATAACCGTCATTGAGTGACAGTTAGTACAAATCCAGTGGCAACTGCTATGACTACCACACAGAAACTAAAAGGACAGCAACTGCTTGTGTCCCGGGGACCAGTGCTTCCAGCTCATTTTTAAAAAGCCAATTCGTAGTCTAAGCCGAGGAGCTGTGAACTAAACCAGCACAGACTGACCAAAGGCAGGAGCTACACACACAGGGAAAGGCCCAGCATGCTGTTGGCTGGTCAAAGTGACATCGACAGGAAGGGGGTGGGGAGGGGGAAGACGAGACTGAGGGAGAGATGAGTCAGAAAAGTAAACATTTCCTCTGCGTTTCAGACACCGGTCTGGGGTGAATAAATCAACACTTGTTTTGTTTTTGAAGGAAGATAACCCGTAAGAAAGAAAGAACTGTTGTTCAAGAAGCTGAGATGGCCAATTTCATACTTCTGTGCACTTTCTGGATCCTGTTATTTTCTTCTAACATGTGCGAGAAGTTAGCTTGGGCCCTTTCTTGAACCTGAAGGCTATTTTTTAAGAAACTAAACAGATATAATGCATGCGCAAGGGCGTACGGGTTTCTGCTTTCATGCACACATTCAAGGGAGGGTGAGTCCACCCCAAAGGGCCAGAAGAAGCCCTGGGTAACCACCCCCACGTAGGCCAGGGGACCTATTGCTCAGGGTGGGGAGCATGTCAGAGAAGAGCGATTGTATTTCAGTGTATGGGAAGACATAGACTAACCATAACACTTAACACAACTCGAGAAAAATGAAATCATTTGTAAAAAAAGATGTCCCTTGGATTATATAATTTTGTTATTTCTGGGTAGAGAAGGTCCCACAGGCTCTTTCTGCAGCTCCTTGTGAAAAATAACACAGGACCCAAAAAAATGGCAACGATTAATACGGCTCTCATGAGAAGTGGCTCGTTTTCCTGGCTTGGGTGGAACGATTTAATTTTTGGAAACGGATCAAGCAACTGTTACTAAATATCTTAAACTCTTAATAAAAATAATGAGTATTAAGAAAACATACTTTATGGCTACAGCTGTTGAGCGGTGGGTGAAAATCCTCTTCTTCCACATACTTCCTCTTAAAGCATGTGATCTTGGATGCTGTTATAGGATTGGAAATTCCCCTGTAATGTGATCCTGTGGTAATAAATCAGATATGACAAATGACATGCGGTTTGCCAGAGGTTCTCCAAACAAAATACTTTTCTTTCCTTTTCTTCTAGAAGATAACTTGGCTACGTATTTGTCTGTACATGTGGTGATTAAAAATAAACACTTGTCTTAATAGTTGCTATCATATGGAATCCTGTTGACTCAGGCCAGGCGAGGATTTCTAGACAATTATAGAGGAAAATGACATATTTCAGCATTTCCTAAACAGTCAGATCCTTAATTCTAGGCACAGGCAAATAGCAAAATTCATTCAGGGGAGGAGAATCACAATGCTGAAATAATATTAGCATTTATTCAAATTGTTTCATTAAATCCATGATACCATAACACCTCTGTTCAAATGCATCCTATCTATTAAGCTGTAAGCACTAATAATCAAATAAGCTTAAAATATCATTGGCTCTAGGTAAGGAAACAAATGATTAGCTGCATATTGGACTTACAATATTCCTTCTTTCAGAGTATGAAATTTAAAATTTAAATTTGGGTAATCAAAGTCCTTTCTGCTCTCAAAAATGTAGCATGTCAGCCATGAACTCAAGTTGAGTCTAATTTTTAAAGACCACACCGATTTTCATGCTGCTTTTTTTTTTTTTTTCTCTAGCTAAACAGACTTCACAGTAGTTATTTTATGTTGCAGGTTTTTGTTTGTTTTAACTGCTGATACTACACCAATATCCAAAGGAACTTACCTTATAAGACTAAGAAAATCCAAAAGAATAGATTTCTGTCTTCTGAGCCTTGATATTTCCCCCCTACCACACCAGACATCAACTGTGCGCTTCATAAAAAGCAGAGAGACGGAGCTACTGGCTGCAGGCACGGGGGCCTTTCTGACTCATGGGATGAACATTTCATTGCCAAACCCACTGGGCTTATGCTGCCCTGAGAGCACCAGGCATTGAAAACCAAAACTGAAACGGAGACTTTCCACATCTGGTCTGGTTTTCTCTTAAAAATCAGGACGAGCGACTTCTACTCAAAGCAACAAACAGCGCATGTCCAGACTTAAGATTGGGGTGCAATGGAAATATCGCCTCTGGTCTCCCCGGAGCCCTGGGCTCCTGTAGGAGAGGTGCACAGGCAGCCTGGGAAGTGGAAGGCCGTACCTGCCAGTGGGGGGCTGGCTCCCCTGTCTCCCTGTAGAGGGACCTGGGCTGGCCCCGGGGGGCTCAGGCCTCCATAGCTGTCAGCCTCCCATAGTGTCTGGTACCCTGCAATTTCCGTAGCTCCTTCCGACACAATGGGCTCGCAGAATCTATTCATGGACAGAACCAGAGTCATCTCTGACAGCCTCAGATCTGAAAAATAGAAAAGAGCCCTCATGGAGGGCAAGCCAGGGGATGACGCTTTGGGAAACTTACTTCTCAGCCCTCCCCCTTCACCCTGAAACAGTTAATTTATTTATTTATCACACACACACCCCGCTCCCCCCACACACACCCTCAAGAAAAACAGCCAACTCTCTGGCTGCTCTCAGCTCAGCCTGTGTTCAGCAACCTGCGTTTCAGGGGCAGATCTTTAAAACACCCCTTTCTTATTGTTCTCAGATTCCCCTCAGCCCTCTTCCACACAGCTGCTTTGCCTGCTAAACACATTTTCCTCTTGACCTTCCCGCAGAAATGTGCTGCTAGGAGGCAAGGCCACAACCCTTGCGCTTCCTTGCTATTAATAAGGCAGAATCAATTTTCTAGTCAATCCCCCGAGAGCCTCCTTTGATGAAATCTGCTAATCAATCACAAGCAACGTGGAGGGGAGGCCCTCATCTCCACCAGCGTGCCTATGCACGCTGTCAGGGTCCGGGGCTCCCCTGCGCTTGTCCCCGACTCCAACTCGCGTCTCTGCGGGGGACCGCTCCTCACAACATTCTGGGGCTCCCTCCTCGTCTTTTCTCCCCAAGCAAAGCAGACAGACACACTTGGTAGTTGTTTCCACCAGCCCTGATCGGCCTGAACTGGATCTGCCTCCAGTCAAAACACTGAGAGATGAAGACAGAAAATTGGCTGCAGTTTCAGGCTGTGAGTTGCAGTCCCCCGGGAGCCAAGCACAACATCAGTGGAGCGGCCAGAGCTTCAGGGCCAGGGGCGGCTGACAACCCTCCATTCGGCAGAGCCCAGACACAGGCAGGAACTTTCCAAGAGGCAACCAACCCATCCCTGCCCTTCTCTCCAGGAGGTCACAGCCTTCCCCGGGGGGCTCCAGGGTGCCCCTCTGCTGGAATGTTCCCTGGGTGCCTCCATCCCTCAGGTGTTGGGGGTGGGGGGCATTTCCATGGGGGGGTCAGTGTCTTCTTCACTTGGTCCTACACTGGGGTCAAGAGTGAGTTCAAGGGAGAAGAGGGCCTCCTACTAAAGTCAAAAGACCTAGGGGGCCATCGCTCAATGGTGCTGGCAGAGCAGGCTCGGTGGCCTTGTTGAAAATAGAGTCATTGCCTTTAGGAGAGCCAAACCTCCACGACCTCACTTCGCAGCATAAAGACTTCTCACAAAGAGTGATGTCAGGCCTGCCTTTGGCAGAGTGACTGTCCTTTGAGTGTACGCTGAGGATCTAGTTCTCACTTTCTTCTCCAAATCATACAGCCTGTGATGGTTTGGGGAAAGGGTGAACCTCCCATTGTCTCGAGGGAGGAGACCGCGATTACTTGTTCTAACAAGGATGCCCGTCCAGGTAAAAGGACCAAAGACACCAGGAGAAGGGCAAATAGCTGCATTCAAGTGACCATGTCCTTTCGGCTAACAGGACAGCTCTTGAACCCATGGCCCCACCTTCCCCCAGCTTTCTCTTAGATCCTCAATTCCATCCTGGCCTCCGGGAAGGATGAAGCAAGGCCTTCTGACAGACAGCGGAGGTGTCGAGGTCAGTGGCTGGAATTAGGACCCATCTGGTTTGGGCTGCTAAACCACCTACTGCTTTCTTCTCTTAACTGCCCTGCCAAGAGGCAGCACCATCGACTTATTAGAAACCTTACTACAAGAGGGAGGGAAAAAAAGAGGCTTAGTAAATTCTCTAAAAAGAAACGCTGGGACACGCTATTAATTTTGCTCGTTGAATCATCAACCAAAAAACTGAGACTACATTGGTTTAACAAACCACGCCATTCTGTCTATCACCCCCCTCAGACTTGGCTTCCAAACAAGGTATCAAGCCTCATGATAATTTATTCCCTGGAAGACTCTCACGAAATGGTCCAAACTGAAATTCCTAACCTCTGCTAAGACCATTGTATCAGGAAGTGCTCTTTGCCAGGAACACATGAATTCTAGCTTTTTCTTAAGGTCAGTAGCCCTCTTCGTGACTGCAACAATATTTTCCAGCTTGAAATGTACACTCCCTTTTGTGCTGGTTTCTGGGAATAAGATTCAAGCTTTTTGCCTACGTCGAACTTTTATTACATCTAACCAAAGCAGGTTGACAAATCCAGGCCACTTAAGAAAAGAAAGCATTTGAAAGCCCCAAGAAGCAATTACTTTTAATAGGACATTATGTGGGCCCTGTGCTGTTCTTTGTTAGTTAAGGGTTTGTTTATATTGTAACGACTTATTGTTGTAACTTTTTTTGGTTGTTAAAGATGCCAGTGCTCCTATTAGTATTGTTTCCAGTACATGAATATCCTAACATTACCCATTTGAACTTGAAACATGAAACATGGCAGAATTGTTTTTATCTTGGCTGTTTTTTCTTTCCTTTATGCTACCTAATTTCATTAAGTTTTTCTTTTTGGAATTGGAAACTTTTACACAGAATCTTAACTTGGAGAGGCCTAGTCAGTCCCACAAATGATTTATGTATGTGAATAAAATATAAATGAGTCGCAATTATTTGGCAGTGGGGAGATTTTGCAATGGAGCCTTCCTGGTCTATTTAGAACTCACATGGGGATGTTACATTGAGAAGTCAAGCTTACCATTCATGAAGAATTGGAGTGTGTGAAAATGTTTCACCAGACCCTTCATTTGTGTTAGATGTACAGATCCAAACTGTCATTAATCTCTGCATGAGATTTACATTATCATTTTGCTACTGAATTCGGAACTTTCAGTTCACAAATGTATGTGCTGTATTAGACATACTCATAGCGATGTATATTATGGGTCAAAAAAAATTTTTTTTTTAACATCAGAGGTGAGTGGATTCCAAAGAAGCATGTTCGAGGGTGTTTTGTCTATACATGGGTTTAAAAGAGGAAAAATGAAAAGGCCCTAACCTTTTATCCTCAGGCTCCTGCATGTCTGTTCTGTCAGCCACGTAAGCGCAATGGAATGACACCTCAAGCATTCCCAGAAGGCTGAGGGCTACAGTGTCACGCTTTTTTTTTTTTTTCCCCCTCTCAGCAAATACTCACAGTAAAGTTACCAGGCATTTCTGTACCATTTGGTTTTTCCAGTTGAGCTGGGCTTCTTCTTCCCCAGGAGCCATTATGATGCTAATGGGAGTGGCTGGCACACAGAACAGGGCAGGTACAGATTCAGTGGCATCATGAGTCTCACAGGGGCTCCTGGTCCATTCTTTGCTCGCCCCTTGCCTCCCCTAATCACCGGAAATCCCAGGACATTTTATTAAGAGCATGATAGCAGTTAGAGGTCTTATTCCAATACTGAGAAGCAGGGAAGTGAAAAGCTGCTATTTTCTAGGTACCTTTGATGCTGCCAGTCTTCCATGTCCCCCCAGGTGGGACCCTGACCTTGACATTGTCCCTAATAAGATCTCTAGGGCTCAACCGGCTCTTGGTGGTGGTGGTGGTGGTGGAAGGAGCTGGGTGGGCGGAATACAATCCTTCAACCCTTCCAATAGACAGATGTCACTTTGGTGCCAGTCCCTGCAATACACCTGTCTGGCCTGGGAAGTACATTTCTCAGCTGATGCTCCGGAAGGTCAAGAGCTTTGGGTCAGGCCCTGGTGCTGGGAATTCGGGTCCTGGATCTGAGGGGACAGAGGTGTGGGTGGGAGTGTCCAGGGTGCCCTGGTGTCCCCAAGCCCAGGCCCAGGCCAGGTCCAGGCTCCTGCATCCGACAACCCCCCCGAGATCTGTGCCAAAGCCTCTGAGCCCCGCTCTGGGGCAGCAAGCGCAGCCCTGACTGCCACCGGCTTCAGGAGAAAGTAAACAACACCCCAAGTGTCTGGGAACAAAGGCAAGTTGTCTTTCCACAGGGCCCGCGTCCTGCGCCTCTCCTGTGGAATAAGAGCTATTATTATTCTTTCTTTTCTTCTTCTCTCTCTCTCCTTTTTTTTTTCCAAACCCAATTTCCTTCTAAGGGAAATAAACACCCAAGGTAGAATTCCAAGGAAATGACTCAGGGCGGCTGGCGAGGCTGGCCCGGGCCCGCGCGCTGCAGCCCGCAGCACCCGGCCCTCCCGGCCTCCCTCGCCCGTGCGCAGCCGTGGGACCCGGGCTGCGGGGGCGCGGCGCAGCCTCTGCCGCCCCAGCCGGACACTCGGGAAAGTTGCGAGGACGGAGGAGGCGGGAGGGGAGGAAGGGAGCAGAGAGGCGGAGGCGTGGACCAGGCGGCCAGCAGCCGGGCCCGCCGGGGAGGTGAGCTGAGGACAGAGGCGCCGCCGCCGGGAGGAGGGCGCAGGGGCGGAGGTGGCGCAGGACAGAAGGTGTCAGCTCCTGCAGCTACGCCTTTTTCGTGCAGACGCGCGCTCCTGGCACCCACCGCCCCGCCCGCCCCACCTGCCCGGCGCCGCGGCGTCCGGACCCGGGGGGCACCTCTCCCGCCGACCCTCGTGCTCCAGGATAAGACCCTGAGGTCTCCCCAGGGCCGGTCGGCTCGGTGCACGCGGGCGGCAGCCGGAGCAGCTCCGGGGGCGGCGGTTCCCCCGCCCGGGGCCCCGCGCGCCAGCCCCGCGCAAAGCCCGCGCGCCACCTCCGCGCTCCGCCGGGCCCTGGCCCCGCTCGCCCCGGGGCTCGGCCTCGGCCCTTCCGCCCTCGCCCAGCCCGGCTCTTACCGCGGGGTCAGCCGGGCTCCAGCTGCTGCTCGTCCGCTGGGGGCTCGGCGCCAGCCCGGCAGCCGCTGCACAGACGCGCGGGTCCCGCCCGCCGGGCGAGGGTCCGGGCAGGTCCCGCCGCCGCGACCGGGGGCGCCGTGCCGCCGTCGCTGCAGACGGTTATGGTAATGAGCGGCGCTGTCTAGCGAGGCGTGTGTGGAACCCGTCAGTCCTGTTTGCCATTTCCCCGTGGATTTCCGAGGAGCGGCTGTGCAGGATGCCCCCAGGGCGAGAGGGGGAACGTGCCAAGCGCGCCCGCTCTCCTCCCTCCGCTCCCGCCGCCGCCGCCGCTCCTCAGGCAGCACACGGGGCGCCTTCGCCTCACCCCCACCCCAGCCCGCCCCCTGCCTCCTCCCCGCCCTCCTCCCCTTCCCTCCCCTCCCCTCCCCTCCTGGTGCCCGGGGACACGCGGGCCCCGCTCCAGCCCGCAGCCCAGACCCCACGCGCTCCGGCTCCCGCCCCAGCCCTGGGGACTCGGTGCCAGCAGAAGAATGTATTCACTCGGCAACCTTCGGAGATGTCTTCTCTCCTTTTTATGAAATTTGGTTTAGTTTTGTGGTGGTGTGTGCGTGTGATTTAAAAAATAATAATAAAATAAATCTGCCCCTTTCCCACCCTTTCCAAAAGACTTGCTTCTGCTTCGCCACAGCAAGCGGAGATGAGAAACAGATGTCTGTGCAGGACCAAGCAGGGGCTGCCCCCTGGCCGCCGGCCCCCGCCCGGGTCCCTCCCGAGCGTGCACAAAAGCAACCGTGGTCTCGCTGCCACTTCCATGGGCAACACTTTCTAGGTGGGGAGGCTTGGGGGGCGGTGGGGGGGGGGGGACTCCAGGAAATTAAAAAGTAATCAAGGAGATTATCCTTGGTCCGGAGAATGCAATATAAATCACTCCTAGAAATCACATTATTTTGCAACTAGTAAGTTCCCCCCATATTGGGCCCGAATGGAGTTTGTGTTTTGAAACGTTAATTCATGACTTCTGTCTAGGGACCCCCCTCTGTAGTCGAGATGGGTCATTTCAGGTGTAATGAACACAGAGGCTTGGAAGGCATAGACCTAATAAAATGGGGGAGGGGGTAGGCACCTGCACAAAAGTGTTACAAAGACTATGTTTGCTTACTGCTACTATGCCAGATGCGTTAAATATAACACTTCTTTAAAACAGTGATCCTCTGACCGAAAAAACAAACCCTGCCTGCCTGGTGCCCTAGGAATCAAGGAGAGGCACAGACTGAAAATCAGGAAGCAAAGGAACCAGATCAAGGATGCGGATTAGCATCTGCAAATTGAACTCCATCTAATTTGCATGTTTATTTCTTAGAATTGTAATTAAATTTGTGTAATAAATGTTTTCCATTTCATTTGTACACTTAAAATTTGGGTGACTGACATGCAGTTAAGTGAATTTTTTCTTTTCTTTTTTTTTAAAGCAAATGTAGTTTATTCAATAAAGCAGCAAACAAATATTAAACATAATTAGCACTAATCTGCTTTGAAGGTATTTTTGTTGAACTTTGTACATTAAAGACTCTCAGAGGTTTTAAGAGTATTAGGAAGCTGAGAGAAGGCAATTATGCTGAAAACAGACTAACTCAACAGACTTCCAGGAGCGTTATTTCATTTTTTTTCCCAAAAGACATTTCAGGGTTGCATGCCTAAAATTGGGAGTGGGGCATTCATCTTGGCTTTATTATGAATCAAATTACATTGCATTGGCTCATGAACGCTATAAGCCATTATGACAAAAGTTTCAGAATTGTAAAGATGCCATTTTGTGCAATCAATGGGTATTGGGTGCCCAGGCTATGGGTAGAATATAATTTCCATTTGGGCGGGGGAAGAGGGCAAGGAAAGGGACAGGGGCATTTAAAGCAGTGACAGTACTTGAAAATCGAAATCAGTATCTAAAAGTGGTTAGTGCCAAACTCAAAGAACTAAATGTGAGGGCTTGGAGGCATGGCTTATTATTGTTTTTATCTCCCTATATTAAAGTTTTATAGCATTTAAAGGACTATGGGGAAATCCCCACACACACTTGGCTGTGTCAAAATACATAAAACCAAAAGGACTAAATTAGGCATAAAATTGAGAATTAACATGAGACAAAGTAGCAGCAGCACGGTTGCATTGGCATCTTTGGAGTGTTGGCTCTGAGACGTGAGCCTTCTGGGAAATTGGCATTGCCCTTGGGTGGGGAGGACTCTTGGTTTTAATGTTACCACAAAATGACATCACAACAAAGTATGAAACCATTGCACTTCACAGCAACCTTGTGGTTCTGAGTACGAACTTGACCCTGACCTGTGTAGATACGCTATGTTAGCGTGTGGTACTGACAGTATTTCCTGCCCTACCTTTAAACTCAAGCTTCAAGCTTTCTGCTAGTCATTGCCCAACTGTTGACAACATGAACCAATGTCTATAAGTAGAAAAGGTGGTCAAATGTCCATGGAATGGGAAACATTTAAACTTAAAAGTGTGTAAGTGGTGGCTATGGCATAAGAAAAGAACTAACTATAAATTAATAGAACTATTTGGAATGAACCAATGTATTTATAATGAGTTGCAATATTCAACGTGAGAACTATGATGTCATCATTTTGGATATGAGTGTGTGTGTGTGTGTGTGTGTGTGTGTGGTGTGAAGTTCCAAGATGGAAAATGATGATAAAACTTAAAACACCTCGAGCTGCAAACTCACTGAAGGCAGCGATCAATTTTTCTCCAGGTAACAAAGGGAGTGCCAGATTTAAACCTACTGAAACCCATGTCACAATTTTTTTTGTCATTTGAAAAGGAAATTTTGCAAGTAAGCTTTGACTAATTCAGATTGCTATGCACCCAAAGCTCATCGGGATTAGTAAAAAAGTCTGAATTACTGGCTTTTACAATAAAGTGTGACCTTTTTTACAACAAAAAGAGGTGTCTATGATCAATCACTCAAATTCCTCTCCTCCCATTCTCAAACCCTTAGGTTTTTTCACCCCATCAAGTCCATTGAAACTGCCATTATCAATGTCACCAATGACCTTCATGTTGCTAAGTCAAAAGATCTTTGCTTGGTTCCATCTCCCTTGACCTGTAAGCAGCATTTGACCAAGTTGATCACCCCTTCTTCCTTGAAACCCCTTTTAGTTTATTGCCAGGAAAGCATACTCGCTTGGTTTGCCTCCTGTCTTGCTGGGGCTCCCTTCTCAGCCTCCCTTACTGGTTCTTCCCTTTCTCTATGACTGTCTCGCGGCTCTCATCCAGTTCCATGGCTTCAAATACCATTTATGTGCTGACTCCCAGATTTAGATCTTCCTGACCTCGACGCCACTTGGGTGTCTAGTAGATGTCACAAGCTTCACAAATTCAAAACCAAGCTCCTGGTCTCCTCTGTGCCCAGCTATGCCGTCCTTTATGTGCTCCATTCCCGTTAACAAACCACAGTATTGTTTTAGTTGCTCAGGCAAACAACTTGGAGTCATTCTTGACTCTTTTTTTTTCCCTTTATGCCTGACATCAGACACATCAGAAAATCCTCAGGCTCCGCCTTTAACATTTGTCTGGACTCTGATCATGGAGCACCTCCACGGCCCTGGTCCAAGCCACCACCATCATCACTTGCCCAGGATATTGCAATAGCCTCCTCATTTGTTTCCCTGCTCCAGTCTTTGGCTCTTTCTATGGTTCAGTTTCAGCAAAACAGCTGCTGATTCAATGTTTGCTAAGAACTCTTCCTAAGGTTCCCATGTCACTCATTGTTGAAGCCATCTCCCTACAATGGCTTACACCGGCTGGAAGTCTTTACCGCTCTGACCTGATCCTGTCTCCAGCTACTCTGGATCCAGTGTGTCACACCTGTGCCCACCTCCAGTTGTTTCTGTTCCTTTTTTGTTCCTCCAGCATGTCAGGCCTGCACTTGCCACAGGACATTTGCACTGACTATTCCCTTTGCCTGGAATGCTCTTTCCCCAGCATGCTTCATCTCTCCCAAGTCTTTGCTCAAATAACAAGGCCTCACCACTGTGCTTAACATTGGAACACTTCACCTCTCTATCTTATTTTAGTTTTATCCCAAGAATTTATCACCATCTCATAAACTCTGTATTTTATATATTTATTCGAGTTAGCACTTATCTTCCCCCCCTTGGGAAGTTAAGGTCCATGAGGGCAGAGACTTTTGCCTTTTATTTGTTTAAAGACTTATTTTTATTATTTGTTTGTTTTTAAAGATTTATTTTATTGATTTTTGACAGTGATAAACAGAGACAGAGAGAGACAGAGAGAAGGGGGAGGGCCCAGAGCAGTCTCCATAGTTGACATTAGTTTTCCATATAGTTTCACACCACAGGCAGCAGGAACTGGGCCGGGAGTCTCCTGCATAGGCATCGGCAAGAACTGAACTGGGGGCACACCCCAGTTCAGCATGTGGGTCCGCATGGGCCAGGGCCGGGATTCGATCCTCGGTCCTCGGGGTTTCAAAGCGCTTTACCCGCTGAGCCATCCCAGCTTTCCTGATTTTTATTGTTTTTGACAGAGAGAGAGACAGAGAGAGACAGAGAGAAGGGGGAGGAGGGCCCAGACCAGTCTCTATGGTTACACATCATGGGTTTTCTACAGTTTTCATTCCAAAGGTAGGTGGGGGCTGCGCAGGGCAGGAACTGGGCCAGGGGGCCTCCCGCATGGGAAGCACACCCCAGTTCAGCATATGGGTTCGCAAGGGCCGGGGCTTTCAATCCTTGGACCCAGGGGCTGCAAAGCGAGTGCTCAACCCACTGAGCCATCCTGGCATCTCTGACTTCCGTATTTTTTATTCACTCCTATATCTCTAGCACCTAGCACAGTGCCTGGCACATTGAAAGCGCTTGATAAATAGGTAATGCTTGATGACTGAGCAATTGACTGACAGTTAGTTTCACATATGTATGTAAACCTGAACAAGGCTACTAGAGATACTGTAGTGTCTGAAGTGTATGCAGCTACTCTAGCCTAGTGTGTGTAGAATGGGGACACAGGCAGCTGTTTTAGCACAACTCGCTTGCCTCTTGTAGAATCCTCTGGCCCCATGTTCTGATCTGACCTGCAGTCTTCCAAGACCCGATCTTCCAAGACTTGAAGACATTCCCAAAACCCCCAGGTACCCAATGGTTCCACATGGCCTCACCTGCCCGAGTCTCCAATCCCATCTAATTGGATGCCAGTGCTCTGGACCAGCCTTCCGTTTCCCCAGTGCAGATTCCCATTCATTGCTAGGATGCTTGTCCTGAGCGATAGTCTGAAAATGACAAAAGTATCAAGTCACTCTCTAGCGCCCTGTCATGTCACTTCTTGGCAGAGCCACCCTGTCAGAACCCAGGAACTCCTCCACTGTCTTTTTCATCTTTCTTGAAACTCACTCAGAAAACACTTCAATAATTATGTGCATTTTATATGCAAGCACTGAGCGAGGTAGGCACTGCGGCTTGAAGGAGAGAAGAATAAGACACTGTTCCTAGATGTAGGGAGTTGTCAATAGAATGAGTAGCATTCGTCAAGCCTAGAAATGATGGGACGACTTAGTAATTCAGGGTATCATAGATGCTATGGGAGTTCAGTGGTGGGAAGAACAAATCCAGCAAAGGTGGGGAGGGTGCAGAAAGACTTATTTAAGAGAGGAAAGCCTGAAGCTGACCTTGGAGAACTGGTAGGCTTTTAGTGGGCAGCAATGGGAATGGATGGAAAGTATTTCCAGTGGAGGAAATCACTTGAGGTGCCCAGGTTAGACAGCAAAGCGCATCTCTAGAGGGTGCTGAGTACTGCAGTGCTGTGAGAGGTGTAAGGCATGTGAGAGTAAAAGGGAGAGGAGGCCATAGGATCCTAAACACGGAAAAACAAGAGGAGTTTGATTTTAAGTTAATAAGCAATGGGGAGCATTAGAGGTTTTTGAACTGGAGAATGATATGATCAAAGCTGGGCTTCAGGAAGAGTAACGTGCAATGCAAAGCGGTGTTGGGAAGGTCTTTCAACTGTCTAGGCCAGCGGTCCCCAACCTTTTTGGCACCAGGAACCAGTTGTGTGAAAGACAATTTTTCCACGGATGGGGTGGGGCCCGGGGGAGGGAGGGTTTCGGCATGATTCAAGTGCATTACATTGATTGTGCGCTTTATTATTATTATTATTACATTGCAATAGAGAACGAAATTATTACACTATCACCACCTCAGCTCCACCTCAGGTCATCAGGCATTAGGTTCACATAAGGAGCACGTAACCTAGATCCCTCGTGTGCACAGTTCACAGGTGGGTCTGAGCTACAGAATCTAAAGCTGTGGCCAACCTGGCAGGAGGCGGAACTCAGCTGTAAACGAGCAGTGGGGAGCAGCTATAAATACACATGAAGCTTCCCGGCCGGCCTGCTGCTCGCCTCCTGCCGTGAAGCCAGGTTCTCCACATGGAGGTTGGGGATCCTTGGTCTCGGTATTCTGTGTTATAGTGGTGGCCCCTAATTGGGAAAAAGGACACAGTAGGAAATATTAGAGATTGGGAATCTCTAGGATTTAATCATCAGTTGTGGGGAAAGGAAGCATGAAAGATGAGTCTGACTGAGTTTCCTACTTGAGTTACCGCGTGGCTAAGGGAACCCAGAACCAATGAGAAGAGGCAAGTTTGAAGCGAATGTAATGTGTTGGTTCTGGTTAATCAAGTAGGCAATGAACAGACAGAGAGCGCGAGCCAACAGACAGCTGAAAATTCCGGTCTAGCTCAAGATAAAATTCAAGATAAAATTACAAAACTTAAGGATTTTTTCCAAAAGTATTGGGGTTGAAGTCTTTGGCCTTAAGGAACTATTTGAAGACATTACAGAGAATTTAAGGGTGAAGAGCTTAGGTCAGCCCCTTGAAGAATCTGATAGATCAGAGGTGAGAATAACGTTTTGGCTTAACGTGTGATCTCTGCCAGCAATATTTGTATTTAATGGTGAACAAAAGAACCTTTCAGCTTAAACTGAAAAGAAAGAAACTTGGGATGGGCAGTGCATTCTGGGTAGCAGGCAGCCTCTCCTGATTGCCCTGCATCACAATACAGAGGGTGCTCAGTGTCCTCCTGTGACTCATCTACTGACTTCGCATCACAGGTGAAAAAGAGATGTGATGTTTCATCAGAGAATCCTCGAAAAGATGTAAATCACTGAGAATGAGCTTGGAGTGTTCTCTCTCTCTCTCTGGGATATTTGCATCTTAATAAGAGTCTCTTAAATGCCACACAAAAAACTTTAATCAAAGTAATTAGTAATTAATAACATGACTTCAGATGCAATACTAGCCAACACGTATTCTTTCTGTAAGGGAATCACATGGCATATATGGTTCCTTGCTCAGACTACTATTGGAAATGGGGGGAGCTGTATAAATTAGTAGATAGAAATGGTTTACAGTAAACATACCGATAATTTGTAAAGAGACGTTCTCCTACCATACTTGGTAATTTTTGTGCAATTAAAAAATTTCTATCACAATACTTTTAAGTCTGTGAATAGGGTATTAGCATAACAAGTGTGACAATAGGTGTACATCAGCCCCAACAGTCATCCCAAGTCTTCAGGGGAAAGGTGAGTCGGAAGGTAAGGATGACAGCTGGGTGGGACCTGGATAGCCAGAGAGGAGGAGGAGGAAGGGGTAACAGTTCTTAATGGCACATTTGGGCCAGAACAGGGAGCCGTCACAGGGACTGCATGAAGGCTTAAGTCTTACAATTTGGCAAGATGGTGATGCTATTGTCAAAAGCACAGAAAGTAAAAGAAAAAATTACATTTGAGCAAGAGAGGGTCAAACTGTGTTTTGTGTGTGTGGTGGGGGAAGTTGTATTGGGGTGGAGCAAGTTTAAACTCTTTATAAAATGAACTGAGATAAACAAACAAACAAAAAAACCCTAACCTATATTAATAAATAAGAAAAATGGGGGAAGCTGGGATGGCTCAGTGAGTTAAGCGCTTGCTTTGAGGCCCCAGGGACTGAGGATCGAATCCTGGTCCAGCCGATGCTGACCCATATGCTGAACTGTGTGTGCTTCCCATATGGGAAGCCCCCAGTTCAATTTTCACCCCCCCAGTTTGGCCCCTGGCTTGAGGGGGCGTGCCTCCTATGTGGGAGGCCCCCAGCCCAGTTCCCACCCTGCGCAGTCCCCACCCACAAGTCGAAAACTGATGATGTACAACTATGGAGACAGCTCTGGGCCCTCCCCCTTCTGTCTCTGTCAAAAACAATAAAATTAAATTAAAAAAAAAGAATGATGATGTGATGATATATATTTTTTCTGGGACTATGACCTTTTTCTGCTCTGTTTTTCTTTTCTTATTCCAAGGAGATTTTCCCACCCATATTCTTTTCCTTTGGAGGGGAGGAAAGGCCCATAGAGTATTTTCTAAAATTTTTACTTCCTTAGATTATATTCTTGCCTTTGTCAGCTCCCATACATAGGCCCACACTGGACCGGAGCACTAGTCAAGAAGTATGAATTGCTGAATAAAAAGGGGCAGTGTTTCATCTGAAACTGAAAGACGGATTTGGTGGAGGCCAGGGAGAGGCAATACAGGGTCGTGTGTGAGGCAACCCAGAGCTAGAAAGCAGAGTGCACCTTAACTATTTTAAGCCTAAGTATAAATCTCACCATGTAACAAGGGTGGGCTCCAAAATTCCTAATTTTGTCATGCTATTAAAAAAAAAAAAAAAAAAGACATAAGCCAATGGGAATGAGACCCTTAAGAGAGGCATCTGTAGAGAAACTATAGCTACTTGTCATGTGATTTCAAAACCTCTTTTCTTCCCTATTTGCCTTATCCGTGCACTGCTATAAAACAAGCATAAAACAAGCAAGCTAAACCTTTTATGAGGCTTAACGTTGGAGCAGCGCACGGGGTAATCGTACCATGAAGCATTTACAAAGTGACTGGTCGGTGCATTGGCACAAAGAGATTTAACTCATATGGTTCCTGCAGGAGCTGAAATATCTGTAGGTATTGGAATTATCGTCTTGGCCTCAGCCATTGCCAGACACCTATACTTTCTCATCGTCTTTTCATCTAAGTGTACAGCTATCCTATTTTTGTGTTTTGAATTTTTTTTTTAAAGATTAAAATCCTCAACGAAGAGTTCTGGTAGCTGACAAAGGCAAGAATATCATCTAAGTAAGTAAAAATTTGAGCTACATAAAAACGATAGCAATTTAGGTGCGACCCTAATTATATGCATTCACATTATTCCATTTAAGTAGGATGCTCTGTACTAAAATCATCAATACGGGGCTGACGTGAAATGGGTGTGCTTTTCACGAGCATGTTTGATTTCCATAGGTTAAATACTTCAGAATAGAGACCTGAGATAAGTATTATGAAGACATAAAGCCCTAATTAGGATGAAAATCGAAGGCATTGGCCTTGACTGGATTTAACGCGATTATTCACATAACGTCTGTGCACACGACGCCAGTACAGTAAACTAACTGTATCAATAACTCGTGTCAGGCAAAGGGAAGAAGGATTCATATGCTGACTGGGATCCTTAAAGACAGACTCATCCTGGAGTGTTTCATGTTGTATTCCTATCTTCTGAGTGTCATAAAATGTGTAGGCATATCAAAGTTCATAACAAAAACTGCTTATGCCATCAGGAAGATGTATGTATTTTTCAACCACGTAAAGGGTAAAGCATACAATTGGTGGGGGGGGGGAGGGTAGGGGGAGAGGAGGGGAGAGAGAGAGAGCGAGCAGCCGCAGACATCACCTGAGTGGGAAATTGCACAGCCTGCACACACACACACACACACAGAATTCAGCTCTGACAATTTAATTGTTTAATGGTAGGACTAACAAGGAATCCTTTCTAAAGTAATGGCATAGAAAGGCTTCCCAGGGAAGTTAATATTCCTGCTGCATTTGATGGGTGTTCCCCATTTGTGCAGAGCTGCCCTCCAAGACTCCTGGCGCTTGATGGGGGAAGGTGGGGGGGGGGCGCGTCTGCTCAACAGCAGAATCTGGAGAACGCCTTAGCCTGTGACCTTAGCCATCAAAGCCATAAATCTGAGGCCACGCTTGGCACCAGGGCAGTTGTAATGTCTTGGCTGGCAGTCTGAGGATCTGGTCTTCCTACCCTGGGTGGGTGTTTGGAGCACAGAGTCAGGCTTGCATAGTTTGTCTGTTTTCTCTTAGTTCCCTGCAGCCAGGGTTTGGCAGCCACTGGGGGCTATGAGGTTTCACGACTTCAGTCCCACCGGTCTCCGAGCTAATGACATGCACCACGTCGCAGATGCGAGGGTTTTGGCTTCTCATCCCGAGCTGCATGTCTCTGCTCCTCCTATTTCCGGATGGCTCAGCCTTGCTCATTTCTGTGCTTTAATTGGATCCCTGGGTGGCCTGCCTGTGACAGCGGTGACAATGGATGATCTGCTGAAGAAGACTGTCTCCAGGAACAAAGTTCTCACAGCAGATCCCACTGTTCTCGTTTTGTAGTTTCCATTCTTAAATCAATCGTTATTTCATGTTAGCATGGAATATTTACGATGCTGGTTATTGGGCTTTGGAAAACAAACAAACAACAAACGGTTCCATTGCCCGCCTCAGAGAAAGCTAGCGCTGGCCCTGGGGGTGGAAGGTGACCGCAGCAGAGACGTGGGTTTGCGCTGGAGCGTGGCTTCCCTCTGGTTGTGGCCCGGCTCACATGCCGCCTGCTCCTGGTGCCCAAGTTCTGTCTGTTTTGTTCTGTCTGGGAAACGCTTAGTAGGCAGGGTTGAAGATGACAGACTATTTTTAACACAAGCTGTAGATCCCACAGTTCTGGTTCTCACTTCTATTAGCATTACTTATTCATAGACTTTTATTCCCAAATATCATTCCCCTTTTACAGTAATAGGATCCAGCAAAGCAACCACTTAAAACAAAATAAACACACACAGAAACATACCTCCTATCCGCCACCCTCCCCTCCCCTCCAGCTCTCTGCCTCTCTCTGACAACCGAGATGGGGAGAGGGAATTCTTACCAATTGCATCCTGAAGACTCTCAGCTGCTTCAGAAATAGCAGTGTGGCAGGGTCTAGGCAGTGGGGGATGGTATGAAGGTACAGGCAGTCTAAGGGCCAGGAAGGAGGTGAAGAAATTATTAATTAAAACACACACACACACACAGAGCAGGCTGAGGGAGTGAAAGAAGGTGGAAAGTGAGAAGAAAGCTAAGAAGACTATGCAATGTGCCTTCCCTAAACTCTGTTACAGCAGAAGAAAACCCATTTCAACCAGATCCCATTTAATGTAGAGCGACTCTAATGTGGAGGGAGGCCATAATTCCCTGCAAGGTAACAATACCTAGTGCACTGAGGGCCTCCCCACGCCAGAGGCTTCCTGTAGGCTACTTGATTTGTACAGCATTTCATCGTGGGTACGATCATCTCCATTCCACAGTTAAGGAAACTGAGGTCTAAAATCACATGCCTCGATTGGGTGAGCCTGGAAGGTACCCTTCCATCACTTGAGTCAGATTTCCACACCGACGTCTGCTGTGTTATTTTGCCTTATGCTTTATTTATGTCTAGTCATTTGTCTCTCCATTCATATATTTATTGATGCACTGGTTCCAGCAGTCACTTAGGACTGAGCTAGGCACACATCTAAGCAGGTAGAACCTTCTAC
This sequence comes from Craseonycteris thonglongyai, assembly GCA_004027555.1. Taxonomy (NCBI): domain Eukaryota; kingdom Metazoa; phylum Chordata; class Mammalia; order Chiroptera; family Craseonycteridae; genus Craseonycteris; species Craseonycteris thonglongyai. The sequence goes on from PVKE010017472.1 coordinate 24,757, forward strand.
TAATTTGTTGATCAAGAGGTAGAACATCAGTTGTCGAGGGTTCAGAATTCTTTCACTGTGGAGTCCCCTTCCTTTTTGTTTTAAAAGTAAGCCAGCCAGAAACCCGTCTGTGCAAAATGATGTGGGCCCAGAGCTTGGACTCATGTCCAGGAATCTCTTCTAGATCCAAGCTTCTATCGCTATACTATAAGGGACTCGACTACCAGGCTTTATGGGGATGATCTTCTCTTCTGATTAACTGCAGAAATGTAAAAAGTGAATTGGCAGGAGGAAAAAAAGAGTACTATCAAGTAAACTGACAAACATGACCTGAGCCAGGTGACGTAGGTCAATGTCAGCAGTAATGAGTCACAGTGGAAGCATGCACTCTTGATACAATGTATTAAAAACAGCACTTTATCCCTGTGGTTCTCTATGCTAAAGCCCCTGTCAATCATGAGAAAAGCATCAGATAATCCCAATTAATGGACATTCTACCAAACACCTCACCAGTACTCCTTAAAACTAAAAACAAGGAAAGTCTGAAAAACTGTCAGAGCCCAGAGAAGCCTGAGGAGACAGGGTGACTAAATGTGATGTGTGGTCCTGGATCAGAAAAAGGATCTTAAGTGGAAACTAAGGAAATCTGAATAGAGTATGAACTTTAGTTTACTATAATGTATCAATATTGGCTCATTAATTGTAGCAAATGTGTCCTCCTAATGTAGGATGTTAATAATAGGGGAAACTGAGTGCAGGGTATATGGGAACTCTTGTACTGTTGTCTCAATTTTCCTATAAATCTAGAACTGTTCTAAAAATAAAGTCCATAAAAATATTCACACTCACATACACACATGAATCGACCAAGACTTTTGAGAGACCCAGTGGCATGGCTAGAAGTAGAATATATGCCCCTGTCTTGAAGCCCTAATTCAATAATCAAGATTAATAGCTTTGTGTTGAATTCATGCAATTTTGTTTTCTGTTGATCTCTGGAGTTTTAAGACTGGTATTTGAATATCTGAAGATAGGATAAAACTGCCAGGAAGGGTACACTTAAGAGTAGTTCCTGGTTCCCAGCAGATAATCCTTGTTGAATGAATAAATGGCATTGATTCAACATCCACTTCAGGAGCTCTTCTGGCCCTACGATACATATGACTCAGTGCGGGTTCCAGACTTTTCTTTCAGTCCAGGCTCCCAGCTCTCCAGTAACTCAAGGTCACCCTCGTTCTTCAGAATCCAGCAAGAGTTCCTGAATCACTCCAGAAATCGATCAAACACTTACTCCACTCCAGAACACCAATGCCACATTCTGTTTGGGTTTCTATTTGTCGGGAACTCCCAATGTCTTGTATGTTGCAGTACCAGCGACTGTAGCCAACAGAAATCACAGATATTTGCCTATCACATTACAGTTGTTGTAGATATCTCAAAATACCATTTACACTCATCATTTCGAAACTGTGGCAGTTACTAATTTATTTGCTACTGTATCTTGATATTGAAGACATTAATAAAGAAGCATATGTATACTGTGTCAAACATTGTAAATATATATTTTTTAGATTTATTTTTATTGTTTTTGACAGAGAGAGATACAGAGACAGAGAGAAGGGGGAGGTCCCAGAACAGTCTCCATAGTTGCACATCATTGGTTTTTCCACATAATTTCATTCCACAGGTGGGCGGGGCTGCACAGGGCAGGAACTGGGCTGGGGTCTCACCCCAGTGAGAACTGAACTGGGGGCACTCCCCAGTTCAGCACATGGGTCCACACGGGCCAGGGCTGGAATTCGACCCTTGGTCCCCGGGGCTGCAAAGTGAGCGCCTAACCCACTGAGCCATCTCGGCTTCCCCCATTGTAAATATTTTAATAATTGTATTTTAAATACAAAGGGGACACCCCAAACACCAGAATGATCTGGAGGGCAGCCCCTTGTAGCACAAGCTTCCCCCACTAGGTGAGTGTTCTAGGAACCCATCGGCATCTGTGTTCTAGCTGGTGTGAGAGGCTGTGTCAGCTTCAGTGTTTTTCCTTCTTTCTTTCTTTGTTTTTTTTGAGACTCTTGCAACGTGTTTTCATGATGGGTGATTAACACGAACAACATGCAGCATGACAATGCACCTGTCCACACCACACTGAGTGTTCAGCAGGTTTTGACGGAAAACACCACACGAACCCTGTACCCTACCCTCCCTATTCACTCGATCTCACCCAGAGAGACTTTTTTTTGTTTGTTTCCCCAGATGAAAAAAATCCTCAAGGGAAAATATTTTGCTGACGTGGAAGAGATGAAACCAAAATTGGCAGAAGCCCTAAAAGGCATCAACATCGACAAGTTCGAAATCTGTGTTGAGCCGTGGAAAAAGCATCTGGACCCGTGGACTGCATTGAAGGGACAGCACTTGGAAGATGACTGACATTTCAATATGTAAGAATACACAATTTTTAATAAATAAATTCAGGGTTTTTCGCCCCTTCCCACCACGGCCCTCCCGTAATTGGCTCTTTTATAATCCTATGGGGCTTTTCAAATGCAATTACAAACCCGTTTCTGAGAAGGGATCCAAAGGCTTCTACAGATTCCCGGAGAGTGAGCTCATGGCATACAGAGCTTAAGAGCCCCCAGGCATCAAAAGAACACCAAGCCGGGGTCATGAGTCCCCAACTACGTCATCTCCACCCAGTCCCTTGAGGTTTCAGCTCCTCCTTTTTCTCACGAGTGCCCACCACAAAAAAGAAAATACAAATCTGAGCAGATCAAATCAGAGGGAAATGACTGTGAATAGAAAACCCCATGAGCGTAAGGAATCACTGTTATTATACGTGATGTTTAGCCATTAGATAAAAATGACTTTTTACTAAGGTTTTCAATGCGGTTCATTGCCAGGAATATTTTTCACCCAGTGACTTAGACCACGCTTACAGGAGCAAAATGAAATGGAAACTTGAGTCAATTCTCTGGATAATAATTCATACTAATATGTTCTTATGTTTGACTGCAACACCCAGATAATAAAAGAAAATGTGGTTTTAACTTGAATGATCAGCATAGCTATATCGCAATTCTCTACTCTATGTTGAATGCATAGATTCAAGTGCCAGAACTGAAGTTCTTAACACTAAGAGGACTAGAATTTCTTCCGGCCCCTGTTTTAGAGCTACTCCAATTGTGATGTTTTTTTCTAGAAACGTCCATGGTTGATTGTGCATCAAGACACACACGAGTACAGATCATTGACTGGGAATTTCTTCTGAGTTAGGTGAACATTTTCAATTCCATCTGTATTCACAAATCCCTAAACCACTTGAATGTCTGTGTAATACGTACGTCTTAAGACAACGTTGCCCAGGTAGACCCTGAGAAGTTTGCCAGAGAGGAAGGTTTTAAACGGAAAGATAGGTTTCCTCTTGCTTTCTATGATCCAAAGCAATTTATTGTACAATGATGTGCATCTATCTTTTAGGAAAACTTACACACCAAATGTAAACTGGAAGGCCATGAATTAGTTAGACAATCAAATAAGGCATGCAACTGGCAAGTCTTCGTGGTTCAGATCCCTCCCTTCCTCTCTCTGATATAAAACTACACTTATTCATTTAGTCTAAAACAAAACAAACAAAAGTCAGTAACATTTTCTTTTTCTATCGCCCCCAACAACTTTTTATTCACAACTCTACCAATGTAACTCCTCAGAGGCATTGAATTCCATTGATGATGCTGTACGTCAGAAGACATACCATAACTAAATGGGCTCTCTGCAAAAGATGTGCAACAGAAAGGAAATGATCTGCGGACTAGACGCTCACTTAATACTGAAAGTGCGTCACACATTGCATTAGTGTGTGAAGGCCGCCATGAGAAGTAGCGCCAACTGCGTGGCTGAGGCAACCGAAAGTCACCTTCTCACAGCTCTGGCTGCTACAAGTCTGCGATCAAGGTGCTGACGGGGTTGGCTGCTTCTGAGGGCGGGAGGGAGAATCTGCCCCACACCAAGCCCTTGGCTACTGGGGGCTGGTTGCCAATCTCTGGCATGGCTGGGCCTGTAGCAGCATCACCTGATCGCTGTCGCATCTCCACAAGGCGTCCTTCCTCTGGGGTCTCTGTCTAAATCGCCCCTTTTTTACAGATCCCTCCCATTTTGGATTAGGACCCACACTAATGACCTCATCTGAATGAATTACTTCTGCAAGGACCCTATTTCCAAATAAGGTCCCATTCTAAGGTACTGGGGTTAGGATTTCACTTATGAATTTTTGGGGTCCACAGTTCAACCCATAACACACAGATTAAGCATTCAATATGGATTTGACACACTGAATTGAAAGGTAACACACTTGCAAAGAGCTAGAGGGTAAAGAAAGCTTTGAAAGGAGGCAAGCCCCCACAGCTCTGATGACATTGTAACCGTGCATGTGATCCAGCAGCTAAATTAATCCAAATCTCTATTCATCTTTAAAGTAACTTCTAGCAGCAGTTCTTCATTTTTATTCTGAAATACCTCCTAACAGCAAAGAATGAATACATCTCCTGCGCTTTTATCCAAAAATGTATTTGAAGGTTCCGCCATCTTCCCTAACATCACGGTGTGTTTTCTAAGACATAAAAAGCAGCTTGGCATGGGGATGCTGGGATAGCTCAGCAGGTTGGGCAGTTGCCTTGCAACCGTGAGGTCTGGGGATCGAATCCCAGCCCAGGCCCGTGCAAACCCACATGCTGAGCAGCGGGGCAACTGTAACCACCAGGATGGTGGTGAAGGTTCTCGCCTCCCATGCAGGAGGCCCCCAACTTGGTTCCTGCCCTGCTCAGCCCCACATCTACCTGTGTGCAACAAAATCACGTCAAAACTAACGATGTGCGACTATGGAGACTGCTCTGGGCCCTCCCCCTTCTCTCTCTCTCACCTTCTCTCAAACAATAAAATCTTTAAACAAGAAAAAAAGCTTGGCATGAGTTGTTACCCTTGGGTAAATTGCTATTTTAAATAATAATAGGTAATTTAAACAGCTCTTTCTATGGTTCGGGCATGATGCTAAGTACTTTAGATGAATTATCCCCCCTCCTCCCGCCTCCTGCCCCCCAGTATGCAGTCCTGAGAGGGACCCTTCCAAGAGGTGCAATGGAGACTTAGAGAAGATAAGCCCCTGCCCAGGGTTAGCAAGTATGGGAGTCGAGAGGAACTCAGACACAGTTGTCCAAGCTCTTGGTCCCTCTGCAGGGCAGTGGTCCTCCTCCTCCCCTGTCCCCTCACACACAGCCTTTCTGCTGTCCTCAACCTCCCACCAAACAAAAGAGGGTAGGCTCTGTGAGCAGCCATCTACACCAGCACAGAGTGTGATGGAGTGTGAGCAACGGCACTTGCTTGTAACACATCCCTGTCGCCGCCCTTACCCCCAGACAGCCACTCCTCTGCCTTCTGTCTCTGTAGACTTGCTTTTCCAAGACATTTCCTGTGAATGAAAGTTACAGAGGACTCACCCTGCCTGACATCAAATGACAATAACCCCCACAGTGTGCTATTTGGGGAGAGAGCGGTTGTATAGATCCATGGAACAGAATAGAGAAGAATCCAGAAACAGACCCACCCTTCTCTGGTCAACTGATTTTTGAAAGAGGGGCATATGTCAATTCAATGGAGAAAAGACAGTTGTTTTTTTTTTTAAATGGCACTAGAAGTTGGACACCCATAGGCCAACAAACAAACAAACAAAAAATACCACCACAAAAACAAAACAAAACAAAATAACCCTACTCTTTAAAAACACTGTTAAGACACTTCTCTCGTGAAGACATACATATGGCCAACAGATATATGAAAAAATGCTCCACTTCACTAGCAATTAGGGAGATGCAAATAAAAACCACAATGAGATACCATCTTACACCTGTTAGAATGGCTATCATCAACAAGACAAGGGATAACAAGTGCTGGAGAGGCTGTGGAGAAAAAGGAACCCTCATACACTGCT
>PVKE010017473.1:0-30709 GCA_004027555.1 Craseonycteris thonglongyai
TCTGGGATGAACTTAAGTTGTTTTGCTTGGGAATAAATAGCAAAGAAAAATACTATTTTTATAATTTAAAGCATATAAACTAGACTCTTCTTGTGTTGTAGAAAACTATGTAATTTAAATTAATTTTACTTTAGATTTATTTATTTATTTATTTATTTATTTATTATTGTTTTTGACAGAGAGAGAGAGAGAGAGAGAGCGATACAGAGACAGAAAGAGAACTGAACTGGGGCAACTCCCCAGTTCAGCATATGGGTCTGCACGGGCCAGGGCCGGGATTCGATCCTCGGTCCCTGGTGCTGCAAAGTGAGCGCTTAACCCACTGAGTCATCCTGGCTTCCCCGAATTTTACTTTAATATACATTAATTTTTTATTAGAGGCTGGAGTATACTCTTCCAGGGATAGAAAATTCTATAATGTAATTAAATTTATTCTCATTCTAGGTCTAAATAAAATTTTCTAATTCTGGATCTACTTATCGATCTCTATCTATCATCTATCTATCTATCTATCTATCTATCTATCTATCTATCTATCTATCTATCTATCTATCTTTTATCTCAACAGTGATACATTTACTTTTTTGTTTGTTTGTTTGTTTCTGGCTTATGACTGAGTTTTACCAAAAGACTTCAGCTCTCAAGCCACCTTATAATTTTTTAGCTTTATCTCTTTCAGCTTTATTTCCCCCTTTCTTTGGAAATAGAATATCATCCTTAAGAATGAATTATTATTAATGTTGTGTTATTAGACTGAAGGCAGGGCCATTATTTTAGAAGCATGCCTTATAATGAATAAAATATAACCTTCCAGAAATGTTCACAAAACAAACACACACAATAGAAACATGCAGTTTTATTGAGGATAGAATGCTGAATAGGGATTCTGGTAGCTATATTTTGTGGTTTTATTTTCCCCTTTGTCATTAACCTGGGATAAATGATTTAATATTGTGTCTCGATCTTTCATTTGAGAAAAAAGAACAATATCAACTCTTTTTAAATTGCAACATGAGAGTTATTGCTGTACAACTTGGGCATAGATAAGCCATATTCTTAATAAACCTGAACACAATCTAAATCTTTCAGCAGTTAAACCTGAGGATAATCATTTATGTTATCCAAGAGGCATTTCAGTCATTTGTTTAACTCTAGAATATCAATGGACACACATGAAGAAAAATACTGTGGACAGGTTTAGGGGGCAACAGGAGAACTTAAATATGCTGTGTAACATAGCAGAAGGTGATGTGTATTTCAACATGGGTACCAAGATCTAGAGGAATCGAGAGGAAGAAGTCTCAAGAGACAATTTTACTATTTCAATGCCAATACAATCAGAGTAATCTGAGCTGGCCAAAAAATTGAAAAGTAACAGTAAAAAAGGAATCAACAAATACCAAAAGCTGAAAAATCAAACAATATTGCACTTTGAAGATACTTCTTGAGATTATGTGGGTTGTATTTTGGGTGACCATAGAATTTATCTTCCAAGCAGGGACATTTTTGAGAATAAAATTGGGTATATTAGTAATTATTCGGTATAATAGGTGTTAACTACAATTATTATGGGCAATCTAGGATGTAGTGTTAAGTCTGAAACTGGGCAGTCTGAGGTAGTACCCTTGCAAGGTCACATGTTAGCCTACCAATACACACACACACACACACACACACACTCACACTCACACTCACACACACAGACCTTGGGCTGGATTAGGAAATAGACCTCTTTTACCTCACAGCGCATCTGTGCCCTCATTCCTCACACAGAAAAACTGTGAGAATCTGCTCTGCCTGCACAGGAGAGGAGCTCGGCGTTGTGAATCTCACAGCTTATGTGGGGCAGCTCGGCTGCGCATCCTCCTCTTTGGGGGTGGGGGCATGTGGGAAGATTGAGGGAGAAAGTAATGTGAATAAATCGTCTGAGGAGGGGAAGGTCTTTACTTCACTACCACCACTGCTGCAGATGTAAAGAATGGCTCCAGGGAAGCAAATCTCTCCAGCTCTCTGGAGAGCCGCTCTGTACGGGCTCCTTTAGATTGCTATTCAATCATCCTTTAACCCAGGTGTCAGTGCTCTTTGCTCAGAAATATTACCATATCCATGGAGTATTTTCAAGCAACAATTAAGTTGCTCTTCTTGAATATCATTAATGTGCACGACTATTTTTTCAAAACCAGACAGCTAAGTTTATATTCTGGGTTTTCAGTGTGACCTAATGCTTTCCTAGTCTTCCTACATGACCAGTTGGGGGCTATATATATATATATATATATATATATATATATATATATATATATATATATATATACACACATATAATTGCAGATCCAGAGAGAATCTAGTTGAAATCCCTACAGGATGATGGGATGAGAAATACAAGTGTTAGCTCTATGCTTTCGTGCCAAATGATAGAACTCTGACTTGAGCTGGCTTAGGCCAAAAAGTAGAATATTTTATAAGGTCACTAAGTGTCTCAGAAAACTCCAGGGAAGGAACAGCTAAACTGAGGGCTTCTGACTCTCTGTCTCTTTTTCTCTAGTTCAGTATGTGTCTCTGTCTCATTCTTCTCTCTTATCACAGATCAGCTCTCTCTGTGTCTCTGTTTCCATTGTTCTATTTGTAAAATATAGGGTATGTTTCTGTTTCAAACTCCTGACAGAGGCCTTAATTGATAATTTACGTAGCTCCTCGTCTCAATCTCTGTTTGCAAGAAACAGATGGAATCAAGTTAACTTGCAACACTTATTTAATAACAAGAAAGACAAAGAGCTACAGGTTCCCAGATAGGCAGGATTCATCATTGAGGTAGGAATCAGAACTAGGTTAACACTTTGCACCTGGAAATTAAGGTGTTGCTCTTTTGCCTTTCCCATGGTTCAGGCACTCCACTCCTAGAGCTGTGACTGTGCTGCCAGCAATGGTTGCATCACCACCAGGTGGGCTTTATAAAAAGCACGGCCTCCCCTGGGCACCCCTGTCCTCTGTCTGTATGTGTTCTGACATCTGTTCCTGGTAAGCAATAGTCAAGTCTCCTTTCAGGGACACTTTCAGAATTTTTGTATACTGTACCGGTAGGTGGGATTTAGAAGCAATGAGTAGGTTTGAAGAGGGACCTTAAAATGATATTTTCACTATTAAGAAAATTGTCCATTTTAGAAATTGAGGTGGGGAGAAATAAAGATGAGGGGGTGGGCGTGAGTCTCTTCCGCACACCAATTGTCAGGTCTGGAAATGTTCAAATTTGGAAATGAGAAAATCAGTTTGGAGTAGCAAGTGGCTGCCATCTCTGTTTGGATGGAACTTTTTTTTTTTTTTAAGATTTATTTTTACTGTTCTGACAGTGAGAGACAGAGACAGACAGAGGGACAGAGAGAAGGGGTAGGGCCGAGAGTAGTCTCCATAGCTACATATCATCAGTTTTCGCTATAGTTTTACTCCACAGGTGGGCGGGGCTGTGCAGGGCAGGAACCCAGCCTGGGGCCACCCACACGGGTAGCAGCCCAGGGTGGGAACCTAACTGGAGCCACCCACATGGGAAGCTTGCTAGGCAAGAACCCAACTGGAGGCAAACCCAGTATATGGGTCTACATGGGCCTGGGATAGGATCCTCAGACCTACAGGGCTTCAAGACAAACCCTCAATATGCTGAGTCATCCCTCAGTGGAGCTTTTGCACTGCCCTCAGATCATGTGCTCTCTCTGGCCTGATCACGGCCATCCAGGAAGTCGTGGTCATGTGGTGTGGCTCACGATATCTCCGTAAGTCGGAGCTGCCTGGACTGCATTACCTAAGGCTCGTGAATCATCACCACCAATGTTCCTGTGTTGTAGCAGATGCACGCTGACTGACAACAGCATCAAGTCATTGACTCAAGCCCTGGCTCTATGGTTTAGAGGATCGGCAACATCAGTAAGTTATTTCCTATCTCTGATCCTCAGTTTTCTTACCTTTAAAATGGGACTATTGACTAATTGAGAACTGTAGTGACAATCAAATAAGATAGTGGGTATAGAAGAGGTTTGTGATTGGTAAAAGGAAGAGATTAACATTTGTAATGCTGTAAATTTTTAAAATGACTTGGGTATACAAGTGCCATCTGGAAAAAAGATACAGCCATTGTCATTATAATGAGAATGGTTACATGGCTGGATACTTTCCGAACAGCCCTCATATTAATAATTAAAGAACCAACACTCCCTGAATGCTTCTGTTCCAAATGCTTTATGCATATGATATTAATTATCATAATTACTATGTGGGGTATGTACTATTCCTATGTATGGGCTTTCATTGCTCCTATTTTCAGACGACAAATCTAATACCCATAGAGGCTGAGTAACTTGCTCAAGGCCACACATCCAGTAAGTAAAGATTTAAACCCATATTATCTGGCTCCAAGACCAGTACCCTGTTCTAAGTCTCCAAGGTGTTCTTGTACGAGAAAATCCCCTACTTTAAGTACACCTGATCTGGCCTAAATTTTGCCACTTGTTGATTTAAAAGAATGCCTACATTTACATTACTTCTGTTTCCACATTTTGGATAGAAGGATCTCTTTATTCTCTTCGAACAATCCATAAGCATTAGTAAACTCTTTGGCCAACACATTAAATCCTTGAGTCTTTTGGAAAGAAAATAGCTCTATAACTGTCAACTCTGTTAAGAAATAAAGTTTCTTTCAAACATATGCCAAAGCAAACATTAATTTTTCTGAATTCCACCATTTTCTAATTTTCCTAATTAATACTTTGATTTATGCATATAGATTTTCTGAAAATAAAAAAATATATATTCCTAAAACCTGTTCCTATTATAATTATGCAGCCTTTTATAACTGAAAAGTTGGATGGATGATTCTTATTTTGTTCTTTTCACTTACACTTATTTAATTAAAAAAATTAACATGGATTTTATGTTAATAAACAATTAATTATTTTTTAAGTTAAAGGGTTTAAATACACCCCATGGTTCTTACTGTCTACAACATAGTAAAAAATCAGAAAGAAGAAACAGGCATAATAATTAACTATATTATTAACATTGTATTAAAAGCTAATAGCCATCAAGAATTTCCTATGTTCTAGGCACTACTTTAAGTGCTTTACATGTATAATTCATTTAATCTACATAATCCTACAGCATTGGTGAAGCAGAGATTATTGGGTTTCCCTCCAAATTCTATCTTCCTGTTTGGATAGTAATTATAATAGAAGTTTTAGCAAGGCACATGGCATCTTTTGAAATTAGATGTTCTGACTAGATTTTGGCCAATGGGATGTGAGGGGAAGTGATTTGGAGGAAATTCTAGATCATACTTTTAAAGAAAATGAGGACATACTCCTCTTTTTCTTACTCTTCTCCTGATGTCTAGAGTATGGGCATCATGGTGAAAGCTTGAGTAATCATCACGGTCTGTGAGATGGAAGCCACATTTTGAGGAAAGCAGAAAGATAACAGAGGAGCCTAATCCCACAGGGTCATAGAACCATGTTATCAGCCCTACACTCCTCCATCAGAGGGAAGCAAACTTCCATTTCATCTGAGTGGCTGTAATTTTTATTATTATTATACAGTCAAACCACTATCCTAACTAATGTAGTTGGTATCATCACTGTTCTTATTTTAAAGCTGGGTAAACTGAGGCATACAGAGGTTAAGTGATAGAGCAGTGAAGCCAGGATTTGAACCACAGAGTTTGGCTCCAGAGTTTTCCCTCTACTGCCTCTTGTAAAGTGTCAACATATATTTGTACTTAATTAATTTCAGCATGTGATTTTCTGCCATTTGTGACTTAGGGCTGGGGTTAAGGAGTTTTGCTTTGCTCATCTGTATTTCAGAACAGGTAAGGGTGTGGTTGAAATCAATCTGGATATGGCTAAGTTTTTACAGGAAAGGATGAGAAGGCTGAACATAGAAAATGGAAAAAGGGTGGCACAAGGGACACTGGACAGAAAATGAGGATGGGGAGGTAAATAAATGGAAAAGAGAGTGTGATTAAAGAGATTTGATTATCGCACAGCTGACGTGATGAGCAAATCACAAATGTGATTTAGAGGGAGGAGATAAAATAAATGTTTTCATATTTGTGGCTCCTTTGGCTCCTGTCAGGTGAGTTGAGATTGCCTAGCATCTTATAGTTGATCCGATTAGCTGCAAGTTCCATGGAACAATAATGATTATCTTCTCTAAGGCTTAAAAGAACATATGATGCTCTCAAAACATGAGTTTCAGTGTGAGCCTCTCCACAGCAGTCTCTTCAGTTTTAATGCTTCCCTGGCTTGCTTCCTAAAAACCACCAAAAGCAGCATGTCATGGAGCAGCATTTGAAGTTCTATTTTACTTTCCTGTTTGTCCTGGCTTCTCTTTCTGTCAACTTTTTGACAGCAAGGGCAAGATAATGGTTGGAATTAAAAAAAATGAAAATGTCTGATGCCTAAAATAAGAAGATTTTGAAACCGTCTCCAACTGACCCCTTGCTTTCTATAGGCTGGCCTAAATGTATCCCAGAACAGCAATGTTTCCACTTGCCACACAATTTTTTGAGCATGTTTCTTTACATCTCTGTATTTTATTTTCCTTAAGTGTGAATGAAAGGTTTGGACTGGGTGCAGATGTCATTCACCAAAATAACCTTCCATGGTTTGCCCTTCTCCATACCTTCCAGTTCCCAAAACATTAAAAAAATATATTACTTTAACTCTTCACTGCCCTAGTTACTTAGATAATTGGAAGTTTTATGCATTCATGCCTTTGTCTAAGAAACTGTAAGAGTGGAAATGTCTCATTAGGAAAGTAGTCTTGAATTTATTTATAGTATGACTGTGGCAAAAAGACAATTCCATCTTTAGGAAAGTAGAATTGTTCCAGTGAGAACAATAAGAAGATGCATCTGGGCTCCACATTTCTGCCATCTAGACAAGCCTTCTCATTGAAAGAAGCGTTTTCTAAATTCTTCCTCCATGAGCATTGCTCCAGGAAGGGTGTGGCATTGACCCTTACTAACAAAGAATGCAACACAATTCACAATAAGCTTGATGCAAATCATCGTCAAGTTGATAGTGCTTTATGTTTGGCAAATTGCTTTCACAGTGCAAGGCCCCCTGCCCAGTGTGGGTGAGACACATGAATAAAATATGATCCTTGTGCAGAAGGGGTCCATAATCCAGGGTAGAAAATAGACACATGCATAAATAATTCTAACTCAAGACAGGCTCTGATGCGTGCTTTATTAGAGGTACAAAGGTAATGCTAGGAGAATAGCAGAGGGAGAGATTATTTCCTAAGAGTTTTTAAAAGAAGGTTTCTTGGGAAAAGTAACAGTTTATAAGGCCTACTGCTAACAGCAAATGTAATTTGTCACCTACTTTGCATAGATTATTTCCTGTATTTCTTTTAATTCTCACCAGCAACCCACTGAGAAGTAGAACATGAACAAAAAACTGGAACGTGCAGGAAATGTATTGGGTTACAGGTATGTGTAGCAGGAGTTGCTGCTGCTACTCATCCTGGAACAAACCACACAGAGCTGCCTGTATAAAAAGCATCTAGATTTTAGGTCACTGCCAGTATTTTTCCCTTTTGATTTGGGCTCATAAAATTTTATGCATGCCGTATAGCCTATATTTTAAGATTTTATGCATGCTGTGTAGTTTATATTTTAAACTACCTACACACATCATACCTAACACACCTTTCAGATTTGGAAAAGATGCTTCTCATGATTTTTACATACTATAGTAGCCAACAAATAAAAAAAACTACAAACTTCATTTTACTTGTATTATACTGAAGTACATAAAATTGTCATATTTGTAGGAACATTGACAATTTCAGGTAGTTCAACATAAATGTAACAGATACAGTGACAGCCATTACTTGGCTTTAGGCCAGAGGATCACATGGTCAAATTTGGGTTTTACATTGGTATGGGGAGTTTAGAAGATGCACTGGAGTACAAGGGTCTGGAGGCAGGAAAGACCTAATAATAACAGAGATGATAACACTGATGGGTGAGTCTCCCCAACTAGGGTAGTTTTACCAACTAGGTATAGGCTTCTCCAGGGTGGATACCATGTCTCTGGTGAATGACTACTGAGAACAAGGTAGATGCTACCCCTCAAAAATTAAGTGAATGAGGGAAGCTGGGATGGCTCAGTGGGTTAAGTGCTTGCTTTGCAGCCCTGGGGACTAAGGATTGAATCCTGACACTGACCCATGTGGACCCATATGCTGAACTGGGGTGTGTTTCCCATGTGGGAGGCCCCCAGTTCAGTTCTCACTCCCCAATTTGAACCCTGGCTCAAGGCACCGAGGGGGCATGCCTGTCATGTGGGAGGCACCCAGCCTAGTTCCTGACCTGCGCGGCCCCCTTCCACCTGTGTGGACTGAAACCATGTCAAAACTGATGACAACTGTACAACTACGGAGACTGCTCTGGGCCCTCTCCCTTCTTTCTGTCTCTGTCTCTATCTCTCTGTCAAAAACAATAAAATAATTCTTTTAAAAAAATTAAGTGAATGAGTGAGAGGGTGAAAGTAGAGAAGAAAGGACGTAGGAGATATTCCAATTATAGGATCTTTTGTACTTGAATGTGAAGATAAAAATAGACTGAAACTAAATAAGAATACTTTCAATGCTTCAAGGGTAAGAAGGAAGTATATGAAGAAAAAAGGAAGAATAATGCCAATGGTTCACTTTCCAGTACAGTGAAGATTTTTTCAGATTTCTTCCATTGGCTGACACCTCTGACAGAAAAAATTTAGGAACTTGAAGTGTTTGGTTAAACTGTGACTTTGAAGACATTAGAAAGATTGAAATGCTGAATGTTATAATCCTAGATGTATTAATAGTTTCCAAGTGCACAGAGTTCCTAGGTGTTACCACTATTCCTTTCACTTATGCCTATATCAAGCTTAACCAACCTGTGGCCCACAGCTGTATCAGCACAGATTTGATTGCAACCCAACACAAATGCATAAACTTTCTTAAAACATTATAAGATTTTTTTTGCGACTTCTTTTTTTCTTTCTTTCTTTCCTTCTCTCTCTCTCTCTCTCTCTCTCTCTCTCTCTTTCTTTTTTTTAGTTCATCAGCAATCATTAGTGTTTGTGTATTTAATGTGTGGCCTAAGACAATTCTTCCAATGCTTCTCTCAGATTTTTGAAAGTGCATTGTAAATCTCAAAATGGCATGAGAATATGAAATGTTTCATAAACTTATTTTACCACTAAACCTTTTTCTTAGTGAACAGTTCATGTATCCAATATTTTATGGCACATCCTTAATGAAATGTTGATTTAAGATTGCTTGTGCATATTATTTTACATGGCAAATGTGACAGAAATACACTAAACACTTATAATTTGGTATAAAATATAATTATAACAGTGTTTTAAAAAGACCCTAACTCTAGGGGAAAAAGTAAAAGTGATTATTTCACAATACCAATGGTAGTTATTTTAGCATATTGGGGTTGTGTTATTTTTTCCTTTACATCTTTCTGAAATACTATTTAAAGATATGACTTTAATAGACATAGAGATAAATTAAAAGCAAGAGATAAAAAGTTAAAAGAAAAAATAAAAACAGAAGAGTAAAAGTGAGACAATGAGACTCAAATTTTTGGATTTTTTTTCTCATGCAAGTTTCTTTCATTTCATTTTTTGTTACTAAATGTATTGCAGTTCTTATTTCAATCCTCAAGACTGTGTATTTTAGTGAGTAATTGTGTTGGATAGTGGGAAGGGCTTGGGATTTGGAGACTTGGAGGATTTAGGTTTTAATCCTAGCTCCTCTGCTTAAAAAAAAAAAGAAGAAAAGAAAAAACTTTGGTTAGATGTAGTTATGTGCATGCCACTGTGCCTTTCTTCTAGTTTCACTATAGTTCTGTGATCTAAATAAACTTTTAAACCAAGCTTGTCTAACCCTCGCCCCATGGCCTACATGTGGCGCAGGATGACTTTGAATACGGCCCAACATAAATTCATAAACTTTCTTAAAACATGATGAGATTTTCCTGTGATTTTTTAAAAGAGCATTAGCTATGATTAATGTTAGTGTCTTTTATGTGTGGCCCAAGACAATTCTTCTTCCAATGTGTCCCAGGGAAACCAAAAGATTGGATGCCCCTGTTTTAAACTGAGCCTCAAGTTGCTCATCCGTTGAGCATTTAATGTTCTCATAAAATAAATATGTAAAACTACCCTGACAAACACAAAATTTGATAATTATGTGTAGTCACTTTTAAAAATATGTTCTTATTATAAAAACAATAGAACAACACATAGTCATAAACATCACCCATGATTTTACCACCTACAGATATTCACATTGCTTGCACTTGATTGAATCTGCTTTGCATTTGCTTTTTATATGTATATTACACTGTAAGAAAGGTGAGAGCGGGGAATCTGCTTTTATCCTACTGCAGTTACTAGCACCTGGCCAGTTGAGGAGGCACTTAATAGAGTTACTGAATGATTAAGATGAAAACATGGTTTCCTTATAGTCTTCCTCAAGCTTCTCTTGTTTGTGACTAAAGCTGAATTGATTCCATGCCTTAAAAACAGGTCTTCTCAAATCTATTCTTCACTTGTTTTCAGAGCCTGCCTGATATTTACCAACTGGTCCCCTAAACATCAAGTGACACTGTCTTCTGTTATAGCTTTCTTCTGCTCCAGGGCATACCATGATATAATAAAATTTTAGATATGGACAGGCCCAGGGAATCTTGTTTTCAGAAGGGAAATCTAGGAGCTCGGTCAGTTACATAGTTCTTAGTGGAGTCCTGACTCACCTTGAAACTCATATAGTAACTACACCAGAGCACATTAAAACTGGATTATACAGTCAATCTTGAGCTATTCCTATCCACATGTAGAGACTTTAAATTGAGGAGGGGTTTCATTTATATTCCCACTTCAACTTATGAAGCATGTCTTTGCTTGTACAGGAGCTGATTTAGATCTCGTAGGCTTCCCTCTCATCTGACATGGCCAGAGAGAACCACAAGGGGTCATCTACACAGGTTTTCCTCTCTGAATGCTCTGGCTTGCTTAGCCTGCATTCTTGCCGTCTGAAGTTTTTAAAATATATTATTAATAAATGTTCTATTACATAAGTGATGAGTGACATCTATATACTTTTTTCTTTTCGTAAGCATGGTCTTTAACAGTGGCAATAGCCAGGAAAATGAAAGAACCAATTAGCAGCCATGTTTTAGAGCAGGGGTGTCAAACTCGCATGTGGCCCCCGAGTTAATTTTTTGTGGCCCAGGATGCTCTGAAATAAAATGAAAATAGAAAAAATTGTTATGAAGAAAATAGCGGTTAGGGGAGATGGAGGCAATACTGTACACACAATTCCCTTGTTAACCCTTTAACTACTGAAGATGAGTATACAGGTGGCCCAGTGCCTTTCCTGGGGGCCTGTGGGCGTGTATAAACGCGCTGACTCAGTTCCGGGGACTTTTGTAAATGTCATGTGGCCCACTTGAATCTTGCCTGTTGCACCAAATGGCCCGTGTTTTAATTGAGTTTGACACCCCTGTTTTTTTGTTTTTGTTTTTTAATATATTTTTATTTATTTATTTATTTTGACAGAGCAGAGAGAGAGAAAGAGAGATACAGAGACAGAGAAAGAACTGAACTAGGGGAGCTCCCAGTTCAGCATATGGTTCTGCACGGGCCGGGGCCAGGACTGGATCCTCGGTCCCCAGCGCTGCAAAGTGAGCGCCCAACCCACTGAGCCATCCCTGCTTCCCCATCACCCCTGTTTTAAAGCATTGCTTGATGGGAACTGCCTTCTATCCTAGTGTTCTAATAACTCTTAGCGCTTGAAACTTTTGTGTCCATTTTAATATAATTAGTAGTTTGGGCATACAAGTAAGTCACTATTATTTGGGGGGCTGAATCCCACAAAAAACTTTTCCCTTAAAATTAATGACTCATAAGTTTTCACATTCATGAGGTTCAGTATAGAAAGACTAGAGAGCCTCTTTAGTCATGCCTAGTGTTACATCAGGTGTCTCTTGTGAAGCCACATACTTCACTGGTCTGTATTACAGGATGCTTAGGCCCTAAGCATGGCTAATTACATGAAAATACATACTGTGGACAGTCTGGGTTCTGAACAAGCAGGTAGGAATTCTGGGAGCATTTTTAGAAACATTGCTGCATTGCAAAATTCTTCAATCATGTAACTTCCCATTTCTAAAGCATGCTCATCTCCTTCTGGACAATTATACTTCTAAGGATTTTTGTACAATTTGTGTGTTGTATTTTTATCTTTCCATATGGTGCATTTTCACATAAGCATAGATCTTTTGTCTTGTATTCAAGGAAACAATTAAATAAGGAGCATACACTGTGGACCATAACTTCAAACTACTTATACTTTTCAAATGATTTGTTCTCAATCCTAGGGATGACCAAAATTAATTTTCATATGTAGTGGGAGCTTTAAAAACAAAAAGGAAAACAAACAAACAAAACAAGTGGGTAAAACCTGCCCACATCTTTCCAAAGAGCTTTGTAAGCTGCGAACAGCAATTGCACACAGCAGTGGGCACGCACACGACTCACACATCCACCGACTTGCGGCGCAAAGGCGGACCCATTGCCCTCCTTGAGTGCTGAGCGCAGAGGCTTGACGTTCCAGAGACCCAGGCCAGCAAGGCCTCCCTGCCCTCAAGGACCCTCCGTTGGAACCTGCGGGGAGCCAGGCCCCAGAAGGCTTTTCAGCCAGGGGTTCGCTGACGAGAGGAAACGAGGCTAGGTCTGCGAGTCCGCTTGAGTTCTCTGGCACGCCCTGCCGGGAGGGATTCCAGTCTGTCCCTGCAGACTCGGGGATCGCGGGAGGCCTGGTGGCTCTCCTGGGGCGGTGCTCTTTCTCCCAGAGCGCCCAGGGCCGGGCGGCGCCAGATGCAGCCGCATACAGCTGGCCTGAGCCTCCCCTTTCTCACCAGAGCTCATCCAAATTCTAACCCCATTTCCAAGACCTCACCATAGGCACATCCGTTTATGATAATAATTTCCTTTTTTTTCAAACTCGTAGCGAACATTTTCTCACAGTTGGCGCTCCTAAATAAGTTTTTTTTTTAAATTATTTTTTAATTTAATTTTTTTTTATGATGGACCGCTGCACTAGATTTTTGGTCTGAGCATACCTACCACCCAGTCCCTTATTTATACAGTGTCCTATAACCAGGGGTGCTTAAACAGCCTCAAAAACACTGTTGGTTCTTTGAATGAATTTGGGGCACGCCTCTTCTTGCTACTGGTATGTTTGACTTCATGTCAAAAATGTAACAATTACATACAGTGTGAAATATTGCTTATTATTTAGCCTTTCCCAACCCAAAGTAGGCAGTGTGCCTCATACTGGGAGTATAGCTGCAGTTTTTTCACCACTCAATGCCTCACTCTTATTCTCTAGCTGGTTTGGGTTGGATCCACCCCTCACTGGTTCATGCAGGGACCTATGCTCAAGCAGGAACATCTTCCCAAGCTCCCTGGAGCACAAAGGCATGAAAATACCAGCTTGCCCCCAAACAAGTGTCTGGACGGTTTAAAGCCCCTCCATATAAATACAGGGAATGGCAAAGTTAGTTACAAAGCGAGATGCTGTTTCTGCATAAAATTTGCCTGGAATCTGATGAAGTGCTTTGGACTTAGAGGCAACTTCTAGGGGAAAATTCATTCTCTCAGAGTTCTTGAGGCACCTAGTCAGTGACTTAGCACTACAAGCCTTAGAATGCCTCATTAAAAATGAGGGTGTCCTATTTGATTCTGCTTACGTCTCAGCAGTGTTTTGAAGATTAACCTGATTTCATATATACGTATTTGTACATGATTTCTAAACAAGTGCTATTCAAATAGAGCCATATGAACATCAAGAGGTGGCATAATAGTGCAATGTTCAGAGCATGGAGTGTGCAGATAGGCTATTGGGTCCAACCCCAAGTACAGCCGTTTTGTAATAGCGTGTCTTTGAGAAAATGGGTTAGCCTTTCTTTGCCTCAGCTTCTTTACATACAAATGTGACAGTAGTACGGTAATAGTAATAATAGTAATACCCAACCCATATAGGGTCGAATGGATTAATATAGGTAAAGTACTTAGAAGCATGCCTCACACATAGTAGGGATGCACTGATGATAGACTATGGAGTATCCTAGCACCCGTGTGTGAAGAGGGCAGAGGACAGAGGAGGGCAAGTGGATGGGATTTAAAATTCTGCCTCTCTCATTCCAATTTTGGACCTGTCAATTATTAGCTGTGTAGTTGTAAGTTGCAAAACCATTTGAAGCCGATTTTCTATAGAAGTAAAATGACAATAATAGCAGTACCTGTTTAATAGGGTTGTGGTGAAAAGCAAATGCAATATTATATATAAAGCCCTGACACATAGTGAACTATAATATGAATAACTATTATTCTTTTATTTTTGTGGTTCTACCTCTAACAAGCTGTGTTACTTTGGGCATAGTTCACTCATAGAACAGGGAGGGAAGCTTTATAGCAATATCTGCTTTTAGAGTTGTGATAATTAAGTTAAAGATTGAAATAGTCACCGGTAACAAGGCTGAACTCATAGTAAATGCTCGAAAGTTTTAGCTTACTTTATTCTATTCAAAGATGTTTAGATCCTGAACCTGGATTAGTTGGCAAAGCAGCAGGAAGACAGAAACTGGGTCTCCTTAGGTGCTCAACGGTAAAGAAAGGAGCCTGCAAACTTAATTCAAGTCCTTTGGGAGACTCCTCCTCATTGTCCCTATTTACTTCCAGCCTTCTTTCCAAGCTTTACCATGTGTCTTAGTCTGGGCTGCTATAACAAAAACACCATACACTGCATGTCTTAAACAAGAAACATTTATTTCTCACAGTTTTGGAGACTGGGATGTCCAGATTTGGTGCCAGTAGATTTGGTGTCTGGTTAGAGCCTATTTTCTAGTCCCAGGATGGCTATATTCTCACTATCACCACATATGATGGAAAGGGGCAAAAGGATTCTCTTTAGCCTCTTTTTTAAGGCCACCAATCCCACTTATGAACGCTCCACATTCATGATCTAATTACTACCCAAAGGCCCCACCTTCAAATACCACCACTTTGGAGATTAAACCTCAATGTATGAATTTTGGGGAGACAGATGTTCAGTCTATAGCACCATACTCAAGTCTCTGATCTGAAAGAGAGATTAATTGGAGGTATAATCATTGTTTTGCCTGGACCCTAACCAAGGTCTGTAAGACCCACAGAGAACACTACCCTGAAGAGAGTATGTCTTCCCCTTGACAGACATTAAATGCGTAATCCCAGTCATTTATCAGCATTTGTTGTGCAGGTTATATAGGGATGTGGGCACAGAGAACCTAATGATAGTGGATTTTCCTGGAAGAAAGAAAGCAAGGTCAACCAAATGAGAGCAGTGAAAGAATGGTATCAAAAAGAACTTTCTGGGCATTTCTCTAGGGCCAGCTGGGTTTTCACAACTGGCTACATAAATTCCATGTGGGGCATCAGAGATATGTTTTCCTTCTGCCACTTTCCTAAAGTTTCCTTATTGTACCCAACCATATGGCATGTATGTTTGAGAGGCAAATCTGTGGCCTGAGGGCAAGAAAGACCCTCCACTTGGGAGAAGGCTGCTTCTTGCCCTTCCGGCCAAGTATTTTTCTCTGTAGGGTTTTGAAAATAGTATCAGAATTGTTTATTCAGCATCAGGCAATGGGATGGCAATGGAGGAGATGAGATAGAACGTGTTTCCACTAGAAATGTAAAAATGTTTAAAAAATATTTAGATGTCAAATTTCCTTGGCTGCCACAAGCTTGGTTCAACTTTCTCTTTACTTTCACTAAAATTGAAGGTTTTTCTGAAGACAGAATGCAGAGTACTTTCTAACATATAGTGCTAGATTTTTACATTTTAGGCCAATGTTTTGGGGTTAAAACAAGAATATATTTTAACCATGTGGGTGTCTGAGAAAAAAGTCTCTGAACAAATTTAGTGTCTGAAAAAAAAAAATCTTTTTTTATTTTATTTTATTTTTTTTTAGAGATGAGGAAGGATAGCAATGCGGACTAATTCCCTAGAAAAATTTGACAAGAAGACCGCCTTTGGAATATGAATACTCACTATCTAAATGCAAACAGGCTGCTGAGTGTTTTAGATCCAGTGATGACACAATCTGTTATAACATAAGCAGATACCAATTTAAAGCACAAAATGGATTTTCCTAGTAGGTCATGTCTAAAGGCTTTCTTCAAATTGAAAACAAAAAAAATTGATTGCCGTTAACAATGAAGTATTTTACTAAATAGAATATAAAAGAGATTGATTTGTATAAAGAATTTAACTCATTTTTCATATGGAATTTTCTTTCTAAAACAAAAAGCAAAAACAAAGATATATGTGATTTAGTCAGCAGATTAATCCACAGGAGGTTATGCTAGGCTAGTGATGATATTTATTTAGAAATAGTTGAAAATTAACACACTTTTTCTGTTAAAATTATACTTTTACGTTCATGGGAAATAACCCAGGGCACACTGAATTTGGTTGTCCGTAGGAAGGATTTTAATTAGCACCGTTGTTAAGAGAGAGTCATATTCTTGGCAGTGTCTGGCAAAGTGGGACAGAGTGCTTAGGTACATTCATAATGACAGATTTCATTTATAAGACATCACAAGATTTATAGGAAATGTGGAGATTATTTAGACCCAGTAAGATTGCCAATTTCCAAAGAGAGAAGAGAAGGTTTTTCACCGATTTTTCAGAAATATTTATGTGGCTGCTATTTTGAATTCCAGAGAAACTTTGGCAAAAAATAAAGGGCTTTCAGAGAGCGCCCATCCTGCGGTCTCTATTCAATAAGAGAATTTTGAGGTAATGTTCAATAATTTATAATTTTCAGCCACATTTAATCGCTTTTCCACCTCATTACTGTTTACAAATGCTATCTCATATTGAATAATGACTTTGTGTTTTTTGTTTGTTGCTGGATACACCATTACATTGAGAATAACAGTTGCAAATTTGCAAATGTAAAGAAGTGTTATCAAACAACCAAAATAAAAGTGTGTGTGTGTGGAGGGGTGGGGGTGGTGATTTACTTTATTCTTTGACCTCTGTTGTGCTAATTAAAAATTTTCATAAAAATTTAAAACCGAGATTCTTAACCTGGGATTTGTGAACAAGAGGTCAATTCTTAGGCTGTATAGTCTGTGAGTCTACTGCTTTTGCTAGTAGAATTTCAGATGTATGTGCGTGTGTGCTTCTCACTTTCATCAGATTCCCAACGGTGTTCAAGATTCAAAAGTACATTTAAGAATTAGGGATGCCAGGAGAGATCAGCAGTTGTAATTTCAAGGACTGGGGTTCGATTCCCAGCCCTGTCCCATGCAAATCCCATATGCTGAACTGAGGCACAATTGGCAACCGCTGGGATGGCTTGGAGGCAAAGATACTTGCTTACCTTGGCAGAGGCATTTGGTTCCCACCCCACATGGCCCCACATCCGCCTGTGTGAAATGAAACCACATCACAACTAATGAGGTACAACTATGGAGACTGCTCTGGCCCTTCCCCTCTTCTCTCTCTCTCACCTTCTCTCAAACAATAAAATGAAAAATATAAAAACAAAACAATAAAACAGAATTATGCATGCTAAATTTTAATATTTTTAATAGATAATTTACAAAAGTTGCCGTAGAACTAATGTTCTCCCAAGTGATAATTTAAGGATGTCAGAGAATATCTCTTCAAATAAATATATTTAGTTTATTACAAGCAAAAAATGTTCTGCACTTTATTGGTATAAAGTACTCACTCTAATATGTAAGTCATGGGCTTCGTCTCATTGACTAATGACAGCCATTTGTGAGATTGATGGCATGTAAACAATAGAACAGACTTGCTATTTCACAGGGAATTAAATATTTTGATTATCAAAGAATAATTATCTTACACATTTTTATTAACACGAATAAGCAAATTTTCAGCAATTTAATAAGTTTCTCACTTTTATTAACACTTCAGTTTCATAATCACTTTCACATCTACTGTCTCATTTGATCTTCACAATTATCATTTAATGCATATGTGGCAGGAATTATAGTGCTGTTGTCATAAATAAGTAAAGTGAAGTTGCATGAGTTGGCAACAGCTAATATGAACCAAACTTGAATGTAGGTCTTTTGACTTACAGATTTTTTTTTATGGCACCATGTTGCTTCTGTATATGTAGCAATAATAGGTATTATTCTTACTTTAATAATTCAGAGCTCTCCTAGAAGCACATGTTAGTTAGTTATTCCTATGACTACTGTTACCGCTATACAGTTAAAATAAAACCTCTTATGATTTAAGCCTTTTGATAACTTGAATTTTGAACAAGGTAATAAATGCTGTCAGAAGATTATTTTCTGACAATAAAACTAATTGTAAAGCGAAGTTCACTTTGCATCATGTAGCAAGTTTCAGAGTCATATTTAGTCATATCAATAAAACTACTAACTTCATGCTTTAGTCCGTAACTTATTCTAACACTTTCCCATGTTTTGCTTATATGTCACATATAACAAGAAAGGATATTAATTTCTGCAAAACAGCAGCATAAAATAAACGCTTATGGGACAAAGAGGTGAGAAAATTGTTCAAGTGATTTACATATGCTTATAAATAGATTTGTACAATTATAAGTTTAGTTCAAAATTTTTAATGGAGTACCTAAATTGCCAGGCACAGTGATAGGCTCTA
Organism: Craseonycteris thonglongyai; assembly: GCA_004027555.1. Lineage (NCBI taxonomy): Eukaryota > Metazoa > Chordata > Mammalia > Chiroptera > Craseonycteridae > Craseonycteris > Craseonycteris thonglongyai. The sequence goes on from PVKE010017473.1 coordinate 18,766, forward strand.
TGGATACAATGGTGAATATGATGAACTCTGTCCCTACCCTAAGGAATTTTTTTTTTGGCATCAAGTGGAGATTTGGGACACTGAGATTTGGATTGTGTCAATTCACTTTTTTTATATACAATACTTGTGTAGTGCATGTATATGAAGTAGTGACAGCCAGGATATCTGGAGATTGGTAGAGAGATCTTTCACCAGCTAGCTTCATATTGTGGATGCAAGCTATTGAAAATATGTGGTTAATCATTCTAGTTATCAATACTTCACAAAGATAGAAACTTTCTCTCTTCGGGATAGTAAAGTTTTCTAACAGAGATTGAGGAACTCAGGAGGGTTATAGAGGGGCATTTAAACATTAGGGAGAGTAGCCATTCTAAGGAAAGCCAAAATTTTCTTCCAATTCTGAGATCCCATGAATTTGGCAAATACTTTAATAATACTACCTTAAGTTTATTTGCCTTTTAGAGTAAATTAAAATATTTTATCTATCTACAATATAGGGTAGTGAAAGCTTTCTAAATAGTTTGACATATATAGTGGCCTAAAATCGCTGAAGATGAATAAGTTGTCTTGCAAAATTTTTGCTTACTTACAGTTTTGTTTTCTAAAAAAGAAAATTAATTGTTTATATAACTTTTCAAACTAAAAACAAACAAAATCAAATGCCCAGATTTTCTATTGTGTGATAAAATTTCTTTTTATTCCTAAGAAAAAAAATTATTAATATAAACTAATTAAATTTACTTTTGTTATTAATTTAATTATGGTAATCTGGAGGCAAAATAAGATGAGGTATTCATATGGCATTTTTAAAAAACAGCCTATTTAAGCCTTATTTTAATTTGTATCAAAGAAAATCGCTGTTCATGACAACTAAGTGATTTTTTAGTATATTTATAGAATTGTGCATCCATAATTCAAATCTACTTTTAGATCCTTCTACCATAAAAAAGGATCCCTCAAGTCCATTTGCAATTGCTCCTTATTCTGAACTCCAAGCTCAGGAAATTACTGATTTGATTACATAGCCTTATTCTTATCAGAAATTTCATCCTGTGGCTGAGGTGTATCTCTTAGAGGCAGAATAAGATTGGGTTTTGCTTTTTAAATCCAGTTTGCTACTCTGTGTCTTTTACATTCAGGGTGATGATTGATATATGAGGATTTTCTATAGCCATTTTATCTTTTGTTTTCTGGTAGTTCCTTTTTTTTTTTTTTTTTTGATTGCTACTTCTCTTATAGGTGGAATATAAAACTGAGAGTAATAAAGAAACAAAAACTCATGGACACAGTCAATAGTTTAGTGGTTACTTGAGGGTAAGTGGGGAGGGAGATAGAGAAGGAGGGAGGGTGCATCAGATATATAGTGATGAAAGGAGAACTCACTCTGGGGTGGTGAGCACGTAATGCAATACATAGATGATGCAATGTAGAATTGTACATCTGAAACTTATGTAATTTTTACCAACTAATGTCATCCCAATAAATTTAACAATTAAGTAAATAAGTAAACAAATAAATAAATATTTTTTAAAAAGAAATTTCAGATATTAATAAACAAAATTATGAAATCTAGCCTTGAGAGTATGGCTAGTGGATCACCTGTGTTATAGCATGGATTAGTATTTTATTGATTTTTATCGCTGAATCATATTCCATGGTATGGTTGTGCATATTTTGTTGATACATTTATCACTTGATGAACATTTGGATTTTTCTACTTTTTGACTATTATGATTAATGCTGCTATGAGTATTCATGTGAAAGTCTTTTTGTGGACATTTCTCTCCATTAGATATTATATATATCCAAAAATATAATTACTGAATGTATTATAATAATATTTTAAGAAATGGCCGTTTTCCAAAGTGGCTGTACCTTTTACATTCCCATCAGGAATGAGTGAATCTTAGTTTCTCCATATCCTTACGAACACTTGGGATTCCCAGTCTTTTTAATTATACCAATTCTAGTTGATGCATATGTAGTAGTATCTCATTAGTTTTAATATTTATTTCCCTAATGGTTAATGGTATTGAACATATCTTCAATACTTACTTATTAGCCATTTGCACATGCTTTTTGGCAAAATATTTATTCAGTTTTTGAATTGGGTTGTTTATGTTTTTATTGTTGCATTAAAGGACGTGTTTATATTGTGGATACAATTTCTTTATCTGATGCATGATTTGATAGTATTTTCTCCCAGGCTGTGGCTTGACTTTAAAAGAGGCCTTTCTTTCAAATGCTGGAAAAGATGTGGAGCAACAGGAACTCTCATTCATTGCTGCTGGGAATGCAAAATTGGTGCAGTTCAGAAGACTCTTTGATAGTTTTCTGCAAAGCTAAATATATTCTTACCATCCAATCCAGCAATCTTGCTCTTTGATATTTACCCAAATAAATTGAAAACTTATGTACACATACACACAAAACCTGCCCTAGAACATATATAGCAGCCTAACTCATCACTGCCAAAAATTGGAAGCAATAAAGATGCCCTTCAATAGGTAAATGGATAAACTGTGATACATCCATAAGTGGTATATTATGCAGTGATAAAAATAAATAAACTGTCAAGTCACAAAAAGACGTGATGGAACCTTAAAATATACACTGCTAAGCCAAAGAAGCCATTCCAAAAGGCTACATATTATATGATTCCAACTATATGACATTCTGAAAAAGACAAAAGGATCAGTGGTTGACAGGGACTTGGAAAGAAGGAGGAGGAAAAGTAGGTGGAGCACAGGAGATTTTTAAAGCAGTGAAACTATTGAGTATCTATCTATTTAGTATGCTATGTGTCATTCTATATTTGTCAAAACCCATTGGACTACAGAACAAAGAATGAGCCCTAATGTAAACTGTGGTTTTTAGTTAATAATACATGCACCAGAATAATACAAAATGTTAATAATAGGAGAAACTGAGCAGAATAGTGGGTGGTGGTAATATGGAAACTTTGTGTTTCAGCTCATTTTTTTTTTTTTCAGTATATCTAAAACTTCTCTAAAAATTAAAGTATATTTATTTTTTAAGGCCCTTCTTAGGGTCTTTTGATGAGTAGAAGCTTTTAACATTGATCAAGTCTAATATATTATTAATATAAAACTTTTAGTTTTAGGAATTGCTCTTTTGTTGTTGTCTTCAACCAATCTTTGCCTAACCTTAGGTGTCAATGATTTCTGATGTTTGATTTTAAACATTTTATAATCTTAAGTATGAGGTAAGATTTGAGTGTTTTCTTTTTTCTTGTGTGTGTGTATGTTGTTGTTTTTCTTTTTGCATATGGAAATTCAATGAGTCCAGCACCGTTTGTTGAGAAAAAAAAAAAAAATCTATGTTTTCTCCATTTAACTGCTTTTGAATCTTTGTTAAAATTAAGTTGCCCATAAATATTTGAATTCATTTCTGAGCAGTCTATCATGTTCCATTAACCTATTTGTCTATCTTTATGCTAATATCACACAGCTTGATAACTATAGCTTTACAGAAAGTTTTAAAATCAGGTAACGGAAGTTCTCCTATATTGTTCTTTGTCAAATTTGCTTAGCTAGTCTATGTCCTTTGCATTTCTATACAAATTTCAATTGACAATATCAATTGTCAATTTCTATCAAATTTTCTGGGATTTTTGGTAGGGATAGTGTTGAATCTATAAATTAATTTGAGGATAATTGACTTAATATTGAGTTTTCTGATTAATGAACATGGTATATTTTACATTTACTTATGTCTTCTTTAATTTAACTCATTGATGTTTTCTAGTTTTCAGTGTATCAGTCTTTCACAACTTTTGTCAACTTTATACCTATTTCATATTTTTATATAGTATTGTAAATTGTATTACATTTTTAAGATTTATTTTATTGTTTTTGACAGAGACAGAAAGAGACAGAAAGAAGGGGGAGGGCCCAGAGCTGTCTCCACCGTTGTACGTCATCAGTTTTTCAACAAGGATTTGCTCCACACAGGTGGGCCTGGGCCGAGCAGGACAGGAACTGGGATAGGGGCCTTCCACGTGGGAGGCACGCCCCTTTGAGCCAGGATCTGAACCGGGTGGGCAAGACCTGAACTGGGGGCCTCCTGCAATGGAAGCATCCCAGTTCAGCATATGGGTCTGCACAGGGTGGGGCTGGGATTTGGTGCTCAGTCCCCAGGGGCTGCAAAATTAGCTCTTAACTCACTGAGCCATCCTGGCTTCCCCATTTGTATTATTTTTTAAATGTCAATTTCTGGTAGTACATTGCTAAATTATCTACATCTATTTATTTCTTATATGTTCATTTTGAATCCTGCAATTGAGGTAAGCTAATTTATTGTTTTAGTAACTTTTTTGATATTTTATCAGATTTTCTACGTGGGTGTTCATGTCTATGAATAAAGAAATTTTAATTCTTCCTTTCCAGTATGGATGCTTCATATTTCTCTGCATTTTCTTATCGCATTTGCTATAACTTCCAGTAAAACATTGAATAAAAGTGGTAAGAGCAGATGACCTTGTCTTGTTTTTAATCTAAGGAGGAAAGCACTTAGTCTTTCACCATTTATATATTAGTCATAGGTGCTTTATTGATGTTCTTTATCATATTGAGTGAGTTTCCTTCTATCTCTAGTTTGCTGAGTTTTTATCAGGAATTACTCTGAAATTTTGTCAAATGCCTTTTCTGTGTCTACTGAGATATCATTGTGGCTTTTCCTTTTATCTCTCTCTCTCTCTCTCTCTCTTCTTGCTGGACAGGTTAAGCTTTATTGGGACTTAATTCATATATCACGTTATTCACTTATTTAAAGTGTGCAATTCAGTGGTTTTTCATATATTCAAAGAGGGGTGCACCACACTTTTAGAACATTTTCATCACCCCAAAGAGAAACCCCATACCACTAGCTATCTCTCTTTGTCTTTAACCTTTGCCATTTTAATTATAATGTATGTTGGGGTGGGCCTGTTTGGGTTCATCTTGTTTGGAATTCACTGTGCTTCCTTGACTGGTATGTCTATTTCCTTTCTCAGGTTAGATAAGCTTTCAGTCATTATTTCTTCAAATAGGTTCTCGATCCCTTGCTCCCTCTCTTCTTCTCCTTCTGGTACCCTGTGACACAAATGTTGTTATGTTTGATATTTTCCCAGAGGTCTCTTAAACCATCCTCATTTTTTTTAGGAGTGTGTGTGTGGGGGGGAGATTCTTTTTCTTTTTGCTATTTTGGTTGGGTGTTTCCTATTTCCTTGTCATCCAAATTACTGATTTGTTCCCCTGTTTCATCTAATCTTCTGGTGATTACTCCTAGTACATTCTTTATTTCAGTTATTATATTCTTTATTTCTGACTGGTTCTCTTTTATGGTTTCTATGTCCTTCTTTACACTTTTTTTCTCTTTGTTGAAGTTCTCACTAAGTTTCTTAAATATACTATATCCATTGTTTTAAACTCTGTGTCTGATAAATTGCTTGCCTTCACTTTTTTAAGTTTTTTTTCTGGAGTTTTCTTCTGTTCTCTATTTGGGACATATTTCTTTGTTTCCTCATTTTGGCTGCCTCTTTGTGTTTGTTTCTATGTATTAGGTAGGTCTACTATGTCTCCCACTCTTGTTCAAGTGGCCTCATATAGTAGGTGCCCTGTGGGGCCCTGGCACAGTCTCCCTGGTCCCCTGTTTCAGATGCTCCGTTAGTGTCCCTTCTTTGTGTTGTGTGTGCTCTCCTGTTAGGCTTGAGTCTTGATGATATTGGCATGTCAGTGGATGGAATTGACCCTCAGGCTAATTGGCTGTGGGATTGTTAGGCCACATCCTTCTCAGCTTACAGACTGCCATATGGGTGGCGTAGTTGGACTTGCCCCAGCAGGCCATGGTGCCTGTTGAGACTGCCCTTTGGGTATGCCACTTGTGGGACTAATTGGGTGGTGTTTTTCTGTGGTCTGAAGCCAATCTTAAAGTATGTTGACTCTGGGACTTCTTGGGAAGGGCTTTGTTGCCGGCCTAGTCACCCACTGTCTGTGACTAGCCAGGGACTACTTGGTAAGAGCTACAAAGAGATACATGGTTTTCACTTCCTATGCTAAACCTGGAGACACATACTGTGGACTAAGCATAGCTGCCACCAGTAGTGGAGTAGCTCTATAAAAATCCAGAAAATTATGAAACTTGCTGCCACCTCTCAGCTTTCTTAAAATTCAGCTACTGAAAAAGCTTGGAGTGTCGTAGGGTCCCAATGAATCAGCAGGGTAGAGCAAGAGAGCTCACCAGGCCAGTCAGATTCAGGGACTCAATATAGGAAAGATAATGCCTGCCTGCCAGCTTTCCAGAGGAGGACTCCACACAGGGAAAATGTCAACTGTCCTCCAGCCCTTGCCCCAAAGCAGGGGTGTCAAACTCAATTAAAACACGGGCCATTTGGTGCAATAGGCAAGATTCACATGGGCCACATCACATTTACAAACGTCGCCGGGACTGAGTCAGCATGTTTTTACATGCCCACAGGCCCCCAGGAAAGGCACTGGGCCAACATGTATACTCGTCTTCAGTAGTTAAAGGGTTAACAAGGGAACTGTGTGTATGGTATTGCCTCGATCTCCCCTAAGTGCTATTCTCTTCATAACAATTTTTTCTATTTTCATTTTATTTCAGAGCATCGTGGGCCACAAAAAATTACTTCGGCCACCAGTTTGACACCCCTGCCCTAAAGCCACACACTTCAATCTGACTCATGTATGCCTTGAATGCTTCCAGAGTCGCTATCCACTGGAGCCCAGGGTGAGTGCCTGCAGGGAATCTGAGTGGGCCCTTTAAGAGGACATCTGAGTTTCTCACAGCCTTTTGTCCCACCGAGATGGTCAGCATCCCCACTGTTTTTCAAAGCCAAATATGGGAGCTCTTCTTCCTGGCACTAGTACTCTTGGCTGGCAAGCCTGGTATGGGACTGGAGCCCTTCACTCCTACGGGGAGAACCTCCACAGCTGAGATACATCTCTCCTGAATCTCCACTGCAACACAGGTTTGGGGCCAGCCTGTTTTGTGTTTCCACCCTTCCTGCAAATCTTGAGGTGGTTTCTTTATATTCTTAGTTATGAAATTTCTGTTTAACTAGACTTCAGATGGTTTTCCAGGTTGATTGTTCCATAATTTGGTTGTAATTTTGATGTGTTCATGGAAGGAAACAGGCACTGTGTTTATCTACTTTGCCATCTTGGATCTCTCTCTTTTAGTATCTGAATGTGGTAAATCATATTGATTGATTTTGGGTGTATTAAACCAACTTTTTACTCTGAGGAATACTGATTGGTCATGCTATCTTATGCTTTTTATTTTTTATTTATTTTTATTTATTTTTATTATTTTCAACAAAGATAGAAAGAGAGAGGAGGAGGAGGAAGTGGAGGAGGAGAGAGAGAGAAGGAGAGAGAGAGAGAGAGAGAGAGAATGGGGAGAGCCCATAGCAGTCTCCATAGTTATACATTAGTTTTCAATTTAGTTTTGTTCCACTGGTGGGCACAGGGCTGTAAAGGGCAGGAACTGGACCGGTGGCCTTCTGCATGGGAGACAAACCCCTGTGAACTGAAGGCCTCCTACATGGGAAGCACGCCTGAGGTGGGAGCTGAAGTGGGGACCTCCCATAATGAGAAGCTTGCCCAAGCAAGAACCAAACTGGGGGCACACCCCCGCTCAGCATATGGATCTGCATGGGCCAGGGATGGGATTCAATCCTCGAACGCTGGGGCTGCAAGAGGAGCACTCAATCCACTGAGCTATCCTGGCATCCCTGTCTTATGCTTTTTAGATAACATCAGGCTAATTTGCTGAAATTTTGTTAGAAAAATTTTGTATATATTTGTGAAGGGTATTAGTCTATAGTTATAATTTCTTATAATTGTATAGTTTTGGTTATAGAGTATAGTGTGAGTTGGGGCATATTTCTTCTCTTCAATTTTTCTGAAAGAATGGTATTTTTTCTTCTTTTTTAAAAATTTATTTTATTGTTTTTGACAGAGGCAGAGAGAAGGGGGAGGGCCCAGAGCAGTCCTCATAGCTACATGTCATCAGTTTTCCATACGGTTTTGTTCCACACAGGTGGGTGGGGGCCACTAAGGGCAGGAAGTGGGATGAGGGCTTCCCACATGGGAGGCACGCCCCCATGAGGTGGGGGCCAAATTGGGAGACTCCCACATGGAGAAGCTTGCCTTGATGAGAACTGAATTGGGAGCACACCGCAGTTCAGCATATGGGTCCACAGAGGCTGGGGCTGGGATTCGATCTTCAGACCTCAGGGCTGCAAAGCGAGCATTTAACCCACTGAGCCATCCTAGCTTCCCGTATTTTTTCTTCTTAATAATTGGTAATATATACTTATAAACCATTTGGGCCCAGAGTTTTCATTTTGGGACAATTTAAAACTACAATTCAATTCCTTTAAAGGTATGTAATTATTCATGTTATTTATTGATTTTTCTTTTGTTCTTGGTTGAACATTGGTAATTTGTATAATTTGAAGAATTTGTCAGTTTTATCTAAGCTGTAGATTTTTATTAGCATACAGTTGTTTATGTTATTCTTTTATTAATGTTCATATATATTTTTATTAATATTTATAGAGACTATAGTTATTAACCCTTTATCAATCCTGATATTGATAATTGTGTCTGCTGTCTTTTTTCCTCATGCACTGGCTAGAGCTTTATTAACTTTACTGATTTTCTCAAAGATCCAGCTTTTGGTGTCATTAATCTTCTCTTATCCTTTTCTGTTTTGTATTCTGTTGTTTTTCAGCCTAAACTTTACTATTGCCTGTATTCTGCCTGTGTTGGGCTTAACTTGATCTTCTCTTTCTAGTTTCTTAAAATGACATTTTTTTTTTCTTTTTTACCTTCTGTAGATCTGAAGAGAACTTTATTTTATTTTCATGTTGGATTCTGTGCACAGAATTTAAAGTTATCAGGTACTTTTTATTGTCTTTTAGTGTTTTAAGAATCTTGCTCTACTGTCTTCTCACTTGCATTTTTCTGATGAGAAATTGATATCATCATTATATTTGTTACTCTGTAGATAATATATATATATATTCTTTGGCTGTTTTTAACCTTTTTTTTTATCACTGGTTTTGAACAATTTGATTATGATGTGAGCCTTGGTGTAGTTTAATTCATGTTTCTTGTTTTTGTAGTTGATTGAGCTTTGTGGATAGTTGGTTTATAGTTTTCAACATATTTGAAAACATTTTAGACATTATTTCTCCAAATACCTCTGCCTACTCATTGCTTTACTTGCATTCAAGGATTTTGACTGAAATTTACTAATACTCTGATCTTTTTGTTTTTCTTTTTTTTTCTGAGTTTTATTTTGGTTAGTTTATATTGCTATATCTTCAAGTTCACTAATGTTTTCTTCTACAACTTTAATCTGCCAATAATCCCATCCAGTGCATTATTTATCTCACACAATATTGTTTCCTTTTCTGAAAGTCTGATTTGGGTCATTTAAAATATCTTTCATATTTATTTTTAACTTTTAAGATGTGGAATGCCATCATAATGACTTAATGTTCTTATTTGATCATTTTGACATCTGGACCAGTTTTGACTGACTGGTTTTTCTTTCTCATCCTGGATTCTACTTTCTTGTTTCTTTCTATAACTAGTGATTTTTTTCAGTCCTTTTTTTGGGGTAAATTTATTGGGGTGGCAAGGTTTGGTAAAAATTACATAGGTTCCAGGTGTACAATTCTACATTACATTGTCTATGCATTGCATTATGTGCTCACCACCCACAGTTAGCTCTCTTTCCATCACTGTATATTGGATGCATCCTCCCTACTACTCCAACTGCCCCCTACTTTCCCACCCCCCCCTTCCCCTTTAACCTCAGGTAACCACTAAACTATTGACTGTGTCCATAAGTTTTTGGTATTTTTTGTTACTTTCAGTTTCATATTACACCTATAAGTGAGGTCATATGTTTCTTGATTCTTTCAGTCTGACTTATTTCGTTTAATCAGATGGTTTCAAGGTTCAGCCATGTTGTCACAAATGGCTGTATTTCGTCTTTTCTTATTGTTGATTTTTTTATTGGTCCTCAAGCATTGTGAATTTTATCTTTTTGGTGTCTGGATATTTTTGTATTCCTATAAATATTATTTAGGTTTATTTGCGATGCAGTTAAATTACTTCTAAACAGTTTGATCCTCTCAGACTTTGCTTTTTAGTGTTGCTATGTGGAACAAAGCCATGTTTAGTTCAAGACTAGTTATTCACCACTACTGAAATAAGACCTTTTGGGTCCTTACACAATGCCCCGTGACTTACGGGACCTTCCAGTCTAGTTGCTAGAAGAAAAACAATTTTGGGTCTGATGTGAGCCACATGTATTGTTCCCTTTAAATTTTTTGCATAATTTTTCTCTGTAACCAAATTTTCTCACATTCATGCACTCAACAATACTCAACTGAACACTTCAGATGTTTTGTAAACATCTAGAATTTTCTTTTTGTGTACATCTCTGCTGTCTAGTCCTCTCTCCTGAGAACTAAATGTCTTGGTCTCCTCAATTTCAAGATTTGTTTGGCCTTCGTTTGGTTTCACCCTCCCTGCCCCATAACCTGGACTCTTTTACAAAGCAGTAAATGAGAGCAATCATAAGGTTTACTTCATTTATTTCCTGTCTCTCAGTAGTCACTGTATGTTATTGTCTAAGGTCTAGTTTTTGAAAAACATATTGTATATTTTTCTTTTTTTTAAGTGGATGGTAAATATGCTTCCTAATACCACAACTTCGCAAAGCTTAAGTCTCTCTCAATCTTCTTTTGTAATAAAACTTTCCTTATTATTCAACAATAAAGATGTGGGATTATTTTAGCATGTAATTGGCTCCTTACACATTTGCTTGCTAAAGACACAATTTTCCAAGTTGATCTCTAATCAAAACAGCTTGATATTGGCAGAAAAACCAGATACACAGACCAATGGAACAGAATTGAATACCCACAAATAAACCCACAAATATATGGATAGATTATTTTTGACAAAGGAGCAAAAGTATACACTGGGGAAAAGAAAGCCTCTTCAGTAAATGGGGCTAGGAAAATTGGAAAACCACATGCAAGAGGTTGAATGTGAACTATGATCTCTCGCCATATACCAAAATTAACTCAAAATGGATTGAAGACCTCCAAATAAGACCCAAAACAATAAATTGCATAGAAGAAAATATTGGTACTAAACTTAAAGAGGAGTCTTCTTGATCAATTTTCTAAACAATGGCAAACCATCTTTTCTTTAATCTTTATTGATCTTTTTGAGAACATAAAAATTTAATTGATAGTATTCATTTTATTACACAGTTTTCAGTTAATCCTGGCAGCATTCTTTTCACTGCTTTTCTCCTTTTATGACTTGATTACAGTACCAGCAAAGAAGCCCCATTCCTACTGACAAAGATGCCTCTGAATAAAGGTTAGGGGGATAGCTAGCCTAAAGGTGGTTTTTTCCAGCTGCAATTTAAAGTGTTGAGTTGAACAGAGAGCCCAATTCATTTGATTTCTGATCTCTATGATAGCACATGTCTCCCTAAGCAAGAGTGGAGAGCCAAGGTCAGCTGCAGCTAATCATCACAAGATTTGAACTTCAAAAAATGTGGAAATAGAAGATTTTCACAGAGAGCCCTTATATCTTTTACTTCCTTTCCAAGATTTACAGGAACATTTTATTTTTTCAATCTCAGGGCAGGATGAAATCATTGTTCAGTCTTATTCTACAGGGGTTAGACTCTAGCAAAATACTTATTTAAGAATATTTTCTTGTCTTAACATGTGCATTTCTCAGTGGATTTTATGAGGATTACTGAGCTTTTGTTTTTGTTTTTTGTTTTTCATTTTTCCTTTCTTTATCAAATAAGCCAGGCTCCTTAGAGAAAAATAATTCAATAAAATGCTTGTCTAAAGTATGCGGTTTAAAAGACA